>JAHWFP010179064.1:7923-21731 GCA_023313725.1 Lithobius niger | reverse complement strand
TTTTTGTGTATCTGTTCCAATGGAGCATGGAGCAAGTTTTTTTAAGGCTTGCATCCGTATTTTATACAAGCCTTCTGTCATGCTTGTATAAAAAGCTGATTAGTTTTTTGATACTAATTAGCCTTATATTTCAGGTCAGTATATATGAGGTGAAGTGAATGGTACATACGTGTTGTTTGCATGGGTTTATGGTAATGCCCAAATTCAACATTATCAGACGATTTAACTAAGGCAGTTACATCCAGGAAATGCATTGCATGGTCCGTTGAAACGAGACGAACTCATTTCCAGGAAATTTCCATGTTTTCAGATCAAGATTAAAATTTAAAAAAATTAGAGAGTGGTACCAGTACCACTGCAACCATTTTAGCAAGTGTGAGATTTGGTGCTTTATTACTGCTATTAATTAACCGAAGGGAGGTACCAACCTTGTGCGTTGTAATCTGTAAAAAGATAAATAGATAAATAAATAAATATAACTTTGACCTTTAATGGTCAGGATGACGGAAGGGCGTTGGCCACTAAATCCGTTCTTTGTAAAAAAAAAAAGAGAGAATTGTCAGGGATGGTAATTTCGTTTGAGAAACCTAGCAAGTGAATGTTTTTCCGAACGGCGTTTAAACACGCTCACGGAGGGTGCAATGACAACAACTTCGGGAAGGGAGTTCCAAGCTCCGACAACACGTGATGCTAAGAAGAATTTCCTACAGTCTGTGCGCGAAACGGGTTTGCTAAGTTTAAGTGAGTGGCCCCGTGTAGTGTTACAATTTGCAAATGAGAAAAATGGCACATCAACTGAGAGCAGTCCATGCAAGATTTTGAATGTCAAAACGAAGTCCGCTTTGAGCCTTCGCAGTTTTAGGGGTTCCAGACAGAATGTATTCAAAGCATGGATTGGTGGCACCAATATAAAGTACATTGCAGTTATTAACAGAACGTGGCAGGTGCCAATCAAGAGGCCACTGCACCACAGCATCAATATGAGTCGAAAGTAGGTATCCGTCCGTGAAGGAAGTAATTGGAGTTGATGCTTTTAAGTCGTCAGCAAATTTGAAATGTACAATGTCGGCACACCGCGACTCGGCGAAATGGTCATTTAAACAAATAATAAACAAGAGCGGGCCCAAAACAATTGTCTGTGGCACACCACTGATAAGGTCTCGAGAAGAGGACCTCGATGTGCCAACCTGTACACACTGAGATCTGCCAATTAAGAAACTTCCCAGCCAAAGAAGAAGATTGCCTCCAACGTGAAGCATCCTAAATTTGTGAAGCAATTTAGCATGCACCACCGACTCAAATGCCTTGTGAAAATCAATAGGTATACCAAGATCAAATGCATCGGACCAGTAGTCCAGTGCTATACCAAAAGTTGGATAGTCGTAGATGTGTGGTGGTGATCTTCCTGTGTGATATTGTGCTCAACAAACTTGCTTAAAATGTAATTCGCTAAGACTTTATAGTGATTAATCCTACGCCGACCCAGAGTCGGACTGGGTAGGAAAGGGCGCCTGTGCCATTTATTGAAATAACCGGGGAGGGGCACCATGCGTTTTACGGGAAACTTCAAGTGATGTTGCCTCCAACTGTCAAGGGGTTTGGGGAAGTGCTCTAATCTCCCCAAGTAGAAGCAAAGTCCGGGGGTCGAGCTGAAGAAGCTTTACTTATTTTCATATTCTGTCGTCATTTCTGTCTTCGGAGTGCATTCTTCAATACACATTTTATATTTCAAGTAATGCTAGTTTTTGCAAATTTTAGAGTGGGTTGGGGAGAGGGGAGTGAGTTCAAAAAATGCATTAAAAACGTAAGTAAGGGAGGGAGAAGTGAGATGGGAATTATTGCCTGAAAGGAAAGGTTATCAGCGGACAGGGAATCCAAAACCATTAATTTTTCTTGACGGAGAGGAGACAAAATAGACTATACCAAGGGGGCGCCGAAAGTATGGTAGCCTAAGGGCGTCTGTGCCGTTGGCACAATGGCACTATGGCCAGTCCGAGCCTGCGCCGACCACCTCAAGTTCGTCAAATTGGAAAACTTACAACCGAGCAGGTTTACATGCGGATCTCTGTTTAACATACGGTCTATAGTTCATGATTTAAAGCCCTCACCAGACGGAAGAAAATTTCGTGCGAAGCGATTCGTTACTACGCACCTACAAGGTCAAAATTGCTGCAATTGTACGGTTAGTGTCGCGTTTAAGGGCCTAAGTTGACGTCTTTGGTACACCATCTTGCATCGCCGTGCAGCTTCAAACAGCCAGTCTGGTTAGAGCATAACGGATTGGGGGGGGGGGGGGGGGGAACCGTAGATCAGATAACCGTACTGGAGTTCATCCAGATAAATTGGTTGTTCCTCCAGGGTCCTTGGTTCCCCATTGTAAAAAGTGGTTGCCGTAAGTTTTTCTTCGCCGTGCGTGTCATTGGTGTGAGGAATGCCCTGAACGTGAGCGCCGTGTTGACACAGACTCTTTCTGTCTTGTGGATGCGTCCTAAGTGTTGTGACTTGACAAATTTCCTTCCGAGGAGCTATTCTTCAATAATTCTACTTTCCTTTCTGTTCGTTGTTCTGGCATCGCGTACTCGGTCTTCGGAACCTGCTCTGTCAGTATTGTCCTACTTCGTCAATATTATTTTACTGCAAACAAAAACGTAAAGTGCGCCGTAAAAAAAAGGTTATATAATTGAAGTTTCACTTTACTTGTTACACGGATTGCGTCTGTTAAAGTGCTGTTGTACTTTATGAATTAAAGTATTCTTAAAGCACAACAGCACTTAAAACAGTCGAAATTTTCTGAATTGTAGATTTGAATTATTTAAATCAAAAATCTTTAAAAATTTTATCCGTGTACATTTTAACAAGTACAGTGACGACACACTTGACGCTTTTGTTTATAATCCGTGTACCTTTTTAATAAATAGACATAAATCGCTGGAAATAATACTAAGGAAAATTGGAAATTAAGCCAATAGCGAAAATCATACACAAGAAATAACGTAGTTCAGTAAGCCACCTTTATGCACTTACGTTTCGTCGGAAAGCATGACCCAGATTCGAACCAGCTACCCAGTTCGCCCCCAGATCACTTGCATAGCGCCTTAGTCGCTATGGCCACATCCTCAACTGGCCAGGTGATCTGGCAAGTGATCTGGGGGCGAACTGGGTAGCTGGTTCGAATCCGGGTCATGCCACTCCGACGAAACGTAAGTGCATAAAGGTGGCTTACTGAACTACGTTATTTCTTGCGTATGATTTTCGCTGTTGGCTTAATTTCCAATTTACCTTTTTAATGGCATGCAGTAATGTGGCCTAAAAACGGGAAAAATGTGGAAAAAAAAACTGAACAAAAAACTGCTTCGCCGTTAAAAAAAAACTATTAGAGCTCGCATCCCCATACTCACACCTGCGAAGGTACAGAAATAAACACGGATTAGAGTTCACTCGTACGCAACGAACTACAATTTGAACTCCAATTCCAGGGAACAAGTACTGTTTTTACTCAATGGTTAAGTCAGAAAATGAACGCAGTTTGTGTTTGAAATATTTAATGTTTGTGTGCTTGTGTGTATACTGTATACTACACACTCGACTACTTTTTGGGTTAATTTTTTGCAGTGTTCTTCAGTCACGTTCTGTGCATATATCATTTTTCAAGATTGCCAAGCACTTTTCCAGGCATGAAATTTCATTATTACTTTCCAGGTCATTTCCAGGTTTTTAAGGACTCACATGAACCATGTAGAGTTGGGCTAACCATTTTCCAGCGACGTCGTTTAACCAATTAGATGCACCAATCATCAGCTGATTTATACATGCAGAAGTAAAAATGGTAAAAACATTTGGTTACAGCAGTAATGTTTCACGTGGACTAAACGGTACAGCTACACAGCATTATCACGGCTAGTTTATTTACGTTTCTTTTGCTGTTTTAACTTCCGATCAGTTAAACTTTACCTTAAGCATCAAACGAGTTTTTCTTTTCTAATTATTAATCGTTTGGTGTAAATTTAAAATAGCATCACTGTAATTCCAATTTACCCAGTTTCCAGTTTCTAGTCGAAATTACTGCATGACATAACAACATGCACTAACACTGCATTAGTAATTCGACGTGTCGTATGGTAGAATAAAAAATATCTGTAATTGAAGTGTGAAGTTGGAACGGCAGACATACCAACAGGACACTACTAAAAAATCTAAATGCATGGTGTACTGAAGAATATCTACTATATTACACATTATATTGAAAAAAATTGTCTCGTAACGTTTGCTACTACGATACGGCAAATGAGCCAGAATCTTGTGTGCGACGATGCAATCACTGACCAGATAAGTTTTCATCGGACGCTGATATTGGTTTTCTTACCAAAAAATCAAACTGAAAGCTTCGTTGTTTTACAGTTTCCCGTACCCGTTGTTGTTGTTCATCAGACTTTTGCATTTTTTAAATCTTCGAACACCATATTTCATAAATTCAGCAGGTAATTTGGTGGGGGTGTGGGGGGGGGGGGGAGTAGAAGAAATCATATTGCGCTGAGGGTACGTGAGGTTGACTACTTTAAATTTATTTACACTTTTCAGGTGTATTAACAAAAGTTAAAATATTCACACGAAAATTGTGAAAAAGTCCACATTGAATATAACACTGCAATTTCATGTGGCCAATTTTTGTTAGGCTACTCAATACAAAGTACTTGTTTTACTAGCGTTTTATAATTATCTTTATTATTATTATTTGTAATTTTAAATCTGTGGTTAAAAATAATGTCGAACCAATAAAACTTACGTGAGTCTTCCTGTTACGGATTTTTAAAAAATCTGAAAGTCAGAGGCCATTAGGAATATCCCGCCCTTCCGTCCCTCTGGCCAGTCCGCCACTGTAAAAACAGGACATCATTCGCTTTGCTCACTCGTTCAATAGGAAACATCACCACAAATACGCGTAATAAAATACTGTAATATATCGCACCCGAAAAGCAGCGAGGATGGCGCAGTAATTAACAGCAAAACTCTTATACGACATCGCATTCATTGTACCATCCAGATTCAATCATAGAAATTCGGTGTACTATCCAGATCACCGCAAAGGTAAGTGATGACTCACTTTGTGTTGTTCTGCGCCATAAGAGAGAAGCCATCTCGACGTACATGATAGCCTCTAACCGACCGCACTGTTGAAGAGCTGACTTGCCGAAATGCGCAGTTACACGCCGCAATTTTTCGTATGATCGGCGTTGAGTGCACACCTTTACGCTGAGGAAGCGCTGACGTCAGCCACTGATCGTGTACTATTTGACGATGGTTTTTCGCTCAGAGACCTTTTTAGAGGTTAGCGAACTAAAACCGCCCTAACTAAATTAACTAGAGCATAATAACTTGTGTACTGGCGCACTGCAAGTCACCCACCCGCATACTTGAATTTCGTCGGATTAGAATTGAACAAATGTGTCTGTTTTTTGAGATGTCGCTGACGTAAATCGTCTACCCCTTTTTTTGGTCACCACCGCATTAATTCGACGTGTGGCACGTCGAATTAAAAAAGGTCCGCGGATTGCAAACAAAAGCGTTAAGTGTGCCGTAAAAAAAGGATTATACGATTGAAGTTTCAATCTACTTGTTAAAACGTACACGGATAAAAATTTATAATATTTTAATTTAAATAATCAAATATTCAATTCAGAAAATTGCATCTGTTTAAGTGCTGTTGTGCTTTAAGAATGTTTTTAATTCGTAAAGCACAACAGTACTTAAACAAACGCAATATTCCCAATAGTTTATTTGATTATTTAAATTAAAAATTATAAATTTCTATCTGTATACATTTTAACAAGTAAAGTGAAACTTCAATCGTATAACCCTTTTTTACGCCACACTTGATGCTTTTGTTTCTAATTATTATGTCCTTTAGTATAAGAGATGCATTGACGATTCCATAAAATTTGTCAGTACCTCTGAGAAGCATAAAATCTACAAAAAATTAAACTCGCTTCATCCCTCTATTGTTTTCACAATGGAAGAATCAGCTGACCGTGCATTCCATTTCCTGGATGTAACTTCCTTCATTAATTCCTTTGACACTGTTGAATTCACGCATTACCATAAACCCACGGACACAACACGTGTTATTTCATCACTTCATATACTGACCTGAAATATGTGGTTAAAGGCGCCTTTTCACCTTTTTTAACTACTAGATGCAGCGCCGTAGAATTTTCGAGCACTATAAAGAAAATATCGGTAAAATAAAACAAAACTATTCGTAGCAGCACCGCGATTTTCATAACTAAAACGAGATCACGTGACCAACATCACCTTATTGGATAACGGAGAATCTGGAACATGGATGCTGTGTTTAGAATATGGGCAATGCTATCGAAATGGTGAACAGGCGCCTTTAATGTCGTTAAAAATGAAATGTGTATAATTTTTGCATATACTACTAACAAAAACACTATAAAACAAGAAACCATACCAAAAACCAGAAAATGGTAAAAGTAACCGCAAGGTCCTCAAAAGGATCGGGCTTAGAAAGTAGTGATCTCATTTTACCAAGAAAAGGCCGCCAAGGTTAACCCATTGTAACGGCTTACGTGTACGGCAGTAGGCACACAAGGAGCTGACACTATGTGGTGCACATTAGCTACTGTGCGCCTGTCCACTTACCGCCTAAACACAGGAATTGGCCGAGTGCCAACAACTATGCAGCGAGCGAGATAACTGCTCAACCAGTTGGGACCGGATCGTTGCAGTCAGCCAATCACATGACGTAAATCCTTGGCGGGAAGCTTTCCTCCAGCGGCTTTAATCGGCCAGACTGGAGAGGGGCAGTTGGTGTTGAGGGTTCAGACCTACAAGTTGGAACATCTGGAGCTAATCAGAGTCGGAACAAGCTTGCAGCCTTATTTGATGGTAAATATGCAATGCTATGTGCATCGTCCCCTAGCTACGCAGTAAGAAGTAAATTGGGCTTAAGCCTTCTCGAAACTAATCTTCCACTTCCTTAGCAGCCTTACACACTTAGAGGGCCTTGTCTTTGGGATTGGACCTCGAGATTTTTTAATGCTTACAGTCTTGTGAACAGTTCCAAATGAGTGAGAGAACCATGTTTAACAGACAATTTGTGGAGTCCAGCCAGTGACTCCGTTGTTGGATAAACCACAGAGGGCCGAATTTTTTTATTTTGACGTGTCAATAGTCGAAACGCGTTATAATTGAACAAATACTCTCGGAAGCTACATCAGTTGTCAGTGGTGTCCCACAGGGATCCGTCCTTGGACCATTGTTATTTGTCCTTTTCTTAAATGATTTAACTTGCCCTGAATCCTCTGTCTCCCAAGAAAAATTTGCAGATAATTTGAAACTGCATGCACCAGTCGTTACTGTTGATGACTGTTTTAAAATACAAAAGAGCATTGACTCAATCTTTGACTGGTCTACAAATTGGCAGCTTTCCCTTTCACTTGATAAATGTCAAAGCTTCTCATTAGGAACTGTGATGGTACCCTTTAATTATTGCCTTGAAAACACAAATCTTAAAGCTGCTTCAAATTGTTTCAAGGATCTTGGTGTTTGGTTTCAGGCTGACCTGAAATTCACCACACATTGTAATTATATTGTGTTTTTGGCAAATCGTCGGGCCGCAATCGTCCAGCGGTGCTTTGTGTCAGGGAATTCCAACACAAAACTTTGGGCTTATAAGGTCTACGTACGCCCACTACTGGAGTACGCTAGCCAGGTCTGGTCGCCACGATTGTTGAAGGATATTGACAAGATCGAATCGGTCCAGAGGAGATTTACAAAACATTTACCTGGGCTTATAGGAAACAATATCAACAGCGCCTAAGTGCTTTAAACTTAGACACTCTAGAATGTCGACGCCTGAAGGCTGACTTAATCCTTACATACAAAATTATACATTGTTTGCTACCTATTGATCTACCTTTTTTCTATGTTTGCACTAACCCCAGAACTCGAGGAAACCATCTGGGGATAATTAACCAGGGGTTTAACTTGAACTGTAGGAGATCCTTCTTCGCTTTAAGAGTGATCGCTGCGTGGAATTCATTGAGCGATGATATTGTCTTGGCCCCATCGGTTTACATTTTTCGGAAACTACTAAACAAGTGCGATCTGAAGGTGCACCTACTTCGTCCGGAAAACTGTCCGTAACATTTTATTAAAATTTTAAACACATAAATCTTGAACTGACGAGCATACTCTGCATATGAAAACGTATAAAATAAGTGGATGATTTTAAAGTTTTTATATATATTTTTTTAAAAACCTTGGTGTGCTGTTAGTGGTCCTCCCTGGATCCTTGCATTTCCATTTTGCTTTTTAGCTGGAGAAAATAAACGTTTTATTATTATTATTATTATTAAATAAAAATACCCACTTTCTTTTCTGTTTTGCGCAGACAACAGTTCCAACAGTTGTAGTTGGAAGAGCAATGAGCGATGTAAGACGTGAAATGGTTTATTACAGCGGCCAATGCATGTGTGTTGTTTTCAGAAACTCCCCATACTTAACGATGGTTGTGGTTTTGTAGGCCATAGGGTATTGAATGAAAGAGTGCGTATGAACTGTGTAGTGCTTCTGCATAGGTTGGTGAAATGTGAGTTCATTAGTCTTGTTTACTTATATGTCGGTCATTGAAACTGTACTAATGAAATAAATAAACTAAGCAATCACTGAACGTCTGCAGTTGGTTTCACTGTAGTTGTTGGATACTCCAACGGGTGTTTCTTTATATTCTCTTATGTATTTTTGGATGTAAGTTTGTTTATTTTATTTTATACGCTGATAAACAATAATGACTAAACCATGAGCTACAAATTAAAATTAGTTTTTTTTTGTTTTTTATGAATAGCTGTGAGATTGCAGACAAGCATTAAGGTAATTAAAGAAGAGAGCGATGTGCCAAGTTGTCTGGTTCATGGGTTAACTATGGCGGCTTTTTTTTTGGCAAAATGATATCACTACTTTGTGAGGCCGACCCTTTTTATTTTTGGACTTGGTGGTTTCCTTTTATGCATTTATGCATTTCTGGGCCGATGTCTATTGTTTCGTATCATTGGTCTCCGAGTATCAATTTGTAAATATTGGAAAGGTGCCAATTGAGCAGCAATGATGACGAAACTTTATACCTGTCATCATGAATGCGGGAGTTAAGCCAGGGTCTTTGGACTGGGCCTCCAGTACACTTGAACGTTGATAAACGAAGACATACAATGGTGCTAACACATAAAGAACCAGGTTCACTTCCCTTACACATAATAACATGTAAATTCTTTCATTCTTATTGTTGCTTACTTGTCATCTTTAGCTGTTCACATTGTTGGCTCCATTGTGTTTCTTCGTTTCTTTGAAATGAACCTGTGAACAGTTGGGTTCTTAATGGTGTCCATTCACCGAACGACATATTGCAGCATCTAGCAGCATCTTCCATTATTTAGTTCAACGTAGAACTTGATGCCAACAAGCGAAAGAACGCGCAAAGAAATTTCTTTTTACATAACAAACCTGCCACGTGCCTCCTTAAAGGCGCCTTTTCACCTTTTCAACTCCTAGCTGAAGCACCGTACAATTTTCAAGCAATACAAAGAAATAGCGGTATATTAAAAATGGAACAACAGGATTCGCAGCAGTGCCGCGATTTTCATAACTAAAACGAGATCACCTGTCCCACATCAGCCTATTGTATGACGGAGAATTTGGAATACGATTGCTGTGTTTAAAATATGGTCAACGCTATCGAAAAGGTGAACAGGCGCCTTTAATTACATGGTGCGTCCACGTGCACCATGGAGCAAGCGGTTACAGTTAACGATATCACTGCCAATAGATGACGCTGATCTAGCGGTTCAAAATCTACGTTTGAAAACGGTCGATTATAGAAAAAAAAGCCCTTAATGTCGTTAGGTTTATCTTTACCGCTTGCTTTCTGGTGCACGTGGGTGCACCAACTTTACACTCTACTAGCTGTACCCCGGCGTAACATACGCCGATCTAGCCGGTTCCCACATACCTGAGAGAAATTCTGTAGTGGGTAGTATGGAATGAAAACGTCACCTACTGCCCCCAGCCTCCGAACTCCGAACTCCCCTGCGGCCTACCCCCCCACATTCTCCCATTGTATGGTACGATTTCCCCCACGCCCCCTCCCCGGTAACCCCTTTCCCGTCCCTCAACTCCTGGCCCCCCTGCCCCGGAATCCCCTATTGTGTGGTCTGAATATCCCCATCCATACTCCCCCTCCCTTTGAACCGCTTGCTGATTTGTTTTGTTATGGAAGGAAATGTCTTTTTTCAATGGAAGACGCTCAATTGCCAGTTTCTCCGTTCTGATACCAAGCGCAATAAACCCAACAACGATCGTGCATGCAGTGATTGTTACTCAACCCACTTTGAAACTTTTCAGGTCGGATCTTAGAGCTACCGCATATTCTTCTTTGCTACCGTGGAAAGAATGAGCCCGCTCGCGCTTTTGCTTTGATCCCTAACAATCCTGTTTAGCTCTGCTCCTGAGAAGTCTGCTCCTAAGCGAAATAAATATATAGATGATTAAAGAGGCACGTGGCTTCTTTGTTGTATAAAAAGAAGTTTATTTGTGTGTTCCTTCGTCTGTTGAAATAAGGGCCAGACAGAAGTAGGTATCGGCAAATGGCTATTTGGTGGCAATCCCCCTTTAATGCACGATGGCTGCAATGTCTGCAACGCGTTACGTCACGCCTTCAACTAGACAACTGTTAACGAATTGTTTGAGGGTAAATAATGAATTGCTGCCTTTCCTGGCTTCAGTTGGCAATGTGTGAAACCAAGGACCGTGAAACTACCATATATTTGGATTAAAGTGCATTTCCAAGGCAGTTCAGCGCGTTCTTCGCGGCATTGGAACACAGCCAAACGTGTAGGATTTCTTGTGACGTAGCTGCAGAACAAAAAAGGTTAATTTAGGAGGTGTGTTTAGAACGACCGTTGACGACTAGCAATAAAGTGTGAATGTCGTGTCGTTAGTTTAATACTTCAACTGTATAGTCTCCTTAATGGGGATACTCCTTCAGAGGAGTGCTTATACCTTCTTTCTTATCTAACGGCAATTATTGTCGTAATGTTTTTTTTTCCAGTTTCTGTGAAATTTCAAATCTATCGCCCATAACTGCGGACAAGTGATTTATTTTCTGTCTCTCTCTGTGAGTAGTCATGATG
Organism: Lithobius niger; assembly: GCA_023313725.1. Classification (NCBI taxonomy): domain Eukaryota; kingdom Metazoa; phylum Arthropoda; class Chilopoda; order Lithobiomorpha; family Lithobiidae; genus Lithobius; species Lithobius niger. The sequence continues at coordinate 10,527 of JAHWFP010179064.1, read as the reverse complement.
CTCAAAACGGTAGAAGGATAAAAAAAAAAGAAAAAAACAAGTCAATGGTGTAACCTCTTTTGCAGGACAGTATGGTTTAAAAACGGCATCAACTAGTTGTCGCAAATACTGATTCCCAAGACACACTGCCAGGTTTGTGAGTGTTTCACGGGAACCCCGAGCAAAGCGAGCAAGGACAATGCAGTGTTTAGCATCGTCGTCTGCAAAACCAAGCGAAAGCCAGTTCGAAGACCGCGAATGACCTATATATTGGAATTGAAAAAATAGTCTTGAAGTATATAAAGTTACGATCGGTCCTTCAGAGGGTTAAAGCATTACATCTCTTGATGCCATTCGCGAGGCTTGATTTAAAAACTTAACAGTTTAACGCCAGAAGAATAAAGAGTTGGAGAGGGGAGCGTCGATTGATTTTTTTTTTTTAATCATCGACTCACTCTCGCGAGTTCTAGAATTTCCTGAATCGCTAAAGTTTCTCAAATTTTCACCTCGTCGTTTTTGTCAGTAAAGGACACCAATGATTGACAAAAAAATCTGGAAATAAAAAGATGAAAAATGTGAACAAGGAGCCAGATACTATTGTTTTATACTTCTGTTAACAAAAAGGTAAAATACATGTTGATGGTGGAAAACATATAATGTAAACTTAGTTTGCCCTTAAGGGAAAAAAAAGAAAAGAAAACCAAAACAGAAATGTATTAACCGGACGAAAAAATGACGCGTTGGCAAAAATTTATAATTCCCATTCGGCTAAACGTCATTCCAGTATAAATGTATTTCAGTAACCAAAAATGCCATAGGAATGTAGGAATGTGGGAAGTTAATTGGCAGAAGTTTATTGGCAGTATTTGACATTTGAAGTTTGTTGGTGGTAACCTTTTTGCCACGTCAGGTAACAATTGAACGGTTTTTTTTCCCAAGGTGACGAGATTCGATCCCACGTCCATGTGGATTTGAGCCTACCACTAATAATTCGGTTGCATTTCTCTCCTTGTTCGGGTTTTCACGTGGACTCCTCTCAAAGTTTGTGATGGTCCTTGGTACTTAATTTCTACTCCCTCCCTGATTATGGGCGGGTTGCCCCTTTTTCTTGCGGGTTGCACTGTAGAATCTTCGAGCTTTTTTTTTTTTTTAATCTTCACAGGCTCCTTAAGTTGTCAAGTACCGGATGATGGCACAAAGGGCTGCTTTGGCTTCATATTCAGCCTTACGCCTGCTTAAAGTGGCTCTATCACCGATTGAAAGCAGACGAAATCTGGCAACATTTAGCGCTGTGTAATACCATCTAGCTCTTGCTTGCACCAAGCGAAGGAATGCATAACGGCATTTCTTTTAACGAAACAAACAAGCGACGACATCCTTAATTATTGAGTGAAAATTTGGTTCGTCTTCGTGCACCTGGGAGCAAGCTATAAAGATTAACGATCCCGCTAGATGGCGGCATGGTATTTTCGTTCGCATTTCGATCGGTGATAGTGCCACTTTCAGTCCTCTCATCCTCCTCCACCTTTTCAACTTCTTTATTTTAAGTAAATGTACCCAAATTGCTATGAATTATATGAAGGAAAGAGGCAAAACAAGCCAGACAGCGTCGTATTTTGGGTGGTTTGGATTGTTTTCCTATTTTTTTTTCTCATTAGTTTGTAGGCTTAACTCAAGTTATTTAATTTTGTAGCATCTATCTATCTATATCATACACGGCGATCATAAACAGGGTGGGGCAGAAAGGACGGAACACCCTTGGCAATCAAAGATGGTTAATGTTAGGATAATGAAACTTTGCATGGTATGTAGGCGAACGGGGGGCCAACTAACCATGAATCGATCACTGACCTTGACGCATATTTTCAAGGTCATCGTGATGCTAACTTTTTCAAAGTGGTCCTCAAAGTATATGAAACATGCTTGGAAACAAGCAGCAACTGACACACTGATGACTCGACACTAGCTCAACACAACCTGCTACATTACACGTATAAACAGAATGGTGCTGCAAACTACAGCATCTTATGCAAGTTGCCATAGTTTAGTCACCGTGGTCGTCTAGAAATGAAACTACTGTTGTTCCTCCCTCAGGTTAACATTTCTGATTTTGTTTCAGAGCTGATCACGGTTAATGAATTATGCCAATTTGCGTATGCTGCCAACACCATTACCTACCAATACAATGCATGGTGTACGAAAGAGCCTGACAGAACTGTTTGGCAGGAAAGCCACTCAGCCAGCACAACAGAATGATTCTTGTAATGCCCGTAACTCCTAAACTAACGTACCGAATTTCGTTCTGTATTTTTGCTTTGGCCATGCCTTGACACTGTCTACAAGTTTCTAATTTACACTGGGGTTCTACGAAGCATAGTTAAAAAGTTAGCATCACGATGACCTTGAAAATATGCGTCAAGGTCAGTGATCGATTCATGGTTAGTTGGCTCCCCGTTCGCCTACATACCATGCAAAGTTTCATTATCCTAACATTAACCATCTTTGATTGCCAAGGGTGTTCCGTCCTTTCTGCCCCACCCTGTATATGTTTGAAGTCCAGCAAAACTAAAACTGTTAATTTCTCCGTTTCTATTCAATATATTTCGACCAAACTTGGCCAGATAG
>JAHWFP010179063.1:20467-40071 GCA_023313725.1 Lithobius niger | reverse complement strand
ACCCCGTCAGGACGGATGTTAACCGTCACCATTTGGACTTCAGAAAAAAAAGCCAGCCCTGGTATTCCAGGGACTGGCGTTGTTGGGAGAACAGTCAGTCTGATGCTGACAAATCCCCCAGTACGAAGTTGCCTGTTGGGACTTAGTCTCTGGCAGCATGGAACGGATGTTAACCGTCACCATTTGAACTTCAAAAAAATGGCTAAGTCCCACTAACCTAACCTAACCTCACCTAACCACAGGTATGCTGTTTCTCCATAACCACTCGTGTTTTCGGTATGAAACTTGGTAGCCAGGGGTATTTCGTCCTCCTAAAGCGATCTAGCCTATCCCCAGGGTCGTAGCTCGTTTCCTTCGTCCGCTATTGACGGTCGAAGTATTTAGGCCTATATAGGCCTATATAGGCCTACACTCAAAGCCGGTTTATTTAATAGCGCTCCTTCTACTAGGGCTGTGGGTCTGAATTTTTTTGGACGTCCTGGGGGTATGGCCAGCTAGGCGCCCACCGAGTTTGAAGGGTTTAGGACGAATGGTTTGCCGATGGCGAACTTGAAGGTCTGTGTAGGTGTTGAAGAAGTTTGCTGCAATAGCCTGCGGGACGTCTTCCCGCAACTTGGGTGCTGGTGTCCCTTGCACCGGGGAAGTGCATGGTTGAAAGCCAGACGGCTAGATTGACGGCCCCAGAAGATGGTGACCCCAGAGGCAACAGCACGCGGGATGACGGACACGTGTTCCCGCAACTTGTCTGCTTGCATCCCATGGCTAAAGACCGGTGTACTTTGCACCAAGGACGTGCGGGGTTGAAGCCAGACGGTTAAACGCTAAGGCGGGCTGAGAGGTAGCAGAGAAAGCAAACGAAATTTTGATTTCATCAGGATAAGATTCGTCTGAAAGTGACCACACAACGTTGAAGATAGTTTACTTCAGAGGCGAGTTTCTCGTTAAATGAATGAAGGAAGGTTACCACAGATGTAAGCGAGTCATTGGTCACACGAAGAGCCTCGTAGTTCTCGAGGAAAGGAGCCGACCGTCGATCTAAGAGATGCACTGTTGACATCTAGCCGAGCGAGGTCATTCGGGGATAAATTTAATCATTTAATCCATAAAGAAGCGAAGCAAGTATGTTCGCAGTCGTTGGCATTGACAGGACGGAAGCCGGAGGAACGACTGCTATAGGACGTCTGAGTCGTGATGCAGATGACACGGTCGCGGTAGTGGTTGTGGAAATGACAGAAAGAGTAGGAGTAGGGGTGGTATCCTGCACTCCTTGTGACTGAGTCTTGATGGATAGACCGTTACTTTTCTTATGGCACAAATTTGCACACTCACGGTGTTTAGGCGAGACCGGATTAGAAGGTGGCGTTCGTTGCCCTAAAGAAGAAAGACGAAGCCAGTTCCGGAGCAGACGCTTTTATAGGAGGGTTGCGTCGCGCTTGCGCAGTGACGTAAGCTACCGAGTCAGGCAGGGAAGCCAACAAATTTTCGCTAGGGAGAGACAGTATTAGAGAGAGGAATGCTGTACATTTCAGGTAACCTATATTTTCGTCATCAATTAAAAAGAAGTTTCATGTTTTTTATTGGCTTTTACACTGAAAAATGGTCCCCGAGTTGCTACAACGAAACGTAGTGTTTTTATTACATGTATGCACGCTTTTAGTTGCGCCTTTTACCGTTATTTCAGATCTGATTAATGTTGGTGTATTTATTTTTAGTTGGTCGCAAAATGGTGACAGTAATAGGTGATTATTGTGCACTTCATTACTCTCAAACGAACAACTCAACATTGCAGCCCCACCTCATCAAAACAGTCCTCATATGCCCGATTAATAAGCGTGACGTCACTATTGGAAGCATCGGACTCATTGGCTCTTCGAGGAGATTTTTATGGAGCTTTATGGCAGGTCGACAATCAGCGCCACTGCTCAGACACAGTGCAGTGGTCCAAGTTGCCCCTGTGTCACACATTACAGAGGTTTTTCAAAAACCTCAAATCTAGATTTTACAATACATATGTACTACCTTAACAAAAATTAAAAAATTCCGGACAGGACAGGGGAATATACTCATAGCCCATTTGAATGCAAAAACTAAGCAAAATAAACAAAACCAAAAACTGGTAAAGAGGCCACCAAGTTGAAAGTCGTTCGGCCCTTCAAAGGAGTGATATCAACACACGAAAACTAATTAAATAAAACAAATTACAACAAAATTAAAACCAAACCAAAAACCTATAAAGAAGTGACCGAGTTGAGAATGGTTATGCCTCTAGGCAAAAGGTAGTAGCAAAGTGTTGAAAACCGATTTCTTGTTGACGTGGCACTTTATTATAAATCTGTACGGTAGTGGAGTTGAGTCTAATACACAATTAAAAAAAGGAGGATATCATATCAAAAACCGAAACTGGTAAAAGGGGCAGCCAAGTTCCGAATGGTTCGGCCCTTCAAAGGAATGATATCAACACACCAAAACATTCGCCAACTAATCGCACCGAATAATACTTTGGACGTTAAATGAAAACTTGAACATTGCTACCGAAAGTAGCAATGTTCTAGTTTTCATTTAACCTTCGAACTATTTAGCAGTGCGATTAACTTGACGTACGTTTTGGTGTGTTGAGATCGCTCCTTTGAGGGGCCGAACCATTCGGAACTTGGCGGCCCCTTTTACCAGTTTTGGTTTTTGATATGATTAGACTAATCTGTAATATAAGTTCACAGTACATAGAATTTCTAGAAAGCTAGCCTAACCTATTAAAACTATGCCTACCGTCTACTTCGCAAATGGTTCCAGCTGTTTGTTTTGCATCGTTACACGGCAAGGTCTTTGGTTCGCTGCTCGAAAGAACTAGACAGCTACTATTGGCAGCGCCACCAAGTTGCAAGTCGCTGAAAACGGCAACTCCATCTTCTGTTTTCCACTTTCCATCAAAACCAACATTAGTTCCACCTGCAAAGATACAAATTATTTTTTCTTTACGGTTTATTGATCGCATTGCAGCGCCTTAAATAATAAAGCCCGTTGAAACATTATTATCGTAATTTAAACAAGAGACGGTGTGGCATAATAAATCGGTTGCATTTGTCTGGAAACAGCAACACGTACAGGAGGAACGAAAGAACAGAACATAACCGTGCGCCAACGAACCGTCTACTGCTTCGGCTACAATTTTAGTCACATATTAAAAAAATGTTATCATATACGTACACATCTGTAACATAATATAGGTGCGCTTCCTTTACCCAAATCAGGCTTCTTTGACTCTAAAATCCATGTGAAATAAATATAGATAAGCTATAATGCTATTTAGCCAGGAGATATTCTGCGATTGCCCTACGATTGGGTACAGCCTAAACAATCCACTACATTGGGGTTTTTCTGAATTTGTGAACCAAGAACATCTGTCCTCATATTCAGGTTGAATTTATTTTAAGAGCACACTTTGTATCCAATATCCGGCGTTCAAGTTGGAGTAAATCATTTCTAATTGGTTTAATTACTAAGGTCCACCTCAGGATAAGTATTAATAAAGGCGGTCCGTAACGTTTGACCTAGGTCTGCGACCTTAAAATAGAAATTTCTATGCTTAATTTCTCTGCCGTCTTTCAGTACTTTGCAGTCAAATACGGTCTATAAGATTTGCTGGAGTTGACCAGCAACTGTCCCAACATTTATTAATTTCCAATTTTTCACATCGGAGATCTAGACTTGACGCGGAATCGTGATTTTAATTTTTGGCTCAGGTGGTGGTGGTGGTGGCGGACTTCTGCGGATACTTCTACACTGTTCACTCTGCAGACTAAACCATTTGTCCTTGAGAGCTGGGTTTTAGCTAATTTTATAAAGACACTTCCGCTGATGTGCCCTTTCCCTAATAGGAATTTCAGTCGGTCCTGACATTCGCGAGTGTCGGCGAGCTAAGAACGATCGGTTGTATTGTTGTATATGGTTTTAAACATTGTTATCAGGCAACTGCGCTTTAGCAAACGCCAACCGCAAACGTGTAGGCAGAAGATTAGCAGTTGCTTACAATGCTGGTGAGCTGACAATTCAGGCGCACTTTTAGGAAACGTGACGAGAGGAAGCCTTTCCGAAGAAAGGCCAGAGATGTATATTGGCCCCTGACTCCCCGTGGCACTTTAGGGAAGAAAGGGCCCTGCGGTGCCTCGTGCTCATGTCGATTGTGGCATGTCAAAGATCATGCATTTTCCGCTTGGATTTCTCCAGTCAAATTGTCCCTCTCATGGTCGTGGGGCAGATAATCCAGTTTGCGTTCGTGCTCCCTAATTAATATATAAATAATAGAGAGACGATGCACGAGGCATCCACCCACCCAAATTCCCAAGTGGCAGAGGTTAAGCGGAAGATACCACCATCAGAAACTAAAACAACAAGGCATATTTCGTTTTCTATTCTATGTAGTGGAACAGATAACCCAGTTTGGGTTCGGCTTCTAAAAGTTAAAAACAACCACAAACAAGATGGCACTGAAACAGAGCTGCAGAAAACCAATTTCCAGCAGAAAGACTTGTACTGAAGGATCGAGCGAAGCGAAGGAAATTCAGTGCGTCTGCAAGAAGCACAGATGACCAACTTGGTATGCCAAAGTATCACGAATTTAAAAAAAAAGAACTCGTATGATGTTTTAAGTAAGATTAAATGACCGGCAATCAAAACAGCAAACGAACACAAACTTTTCTATAATGTTTCATATACCAAAGTGTTGCTGTGTCGTTTAGTTCACTTGAAACCTTACTGCTGTGTTCAACTATTACACTTGTAAATAAAATTAAAACCAGAGCCCAACTTTCAAACTCTTTGATCCCTAAAGAAAGAATAATATAATGGCTACATACTAGATTACTTTCAGGACAACATTTTTCAGGTTTCTTCAGTGAAGTTGTCTCCTTTCGTTCATCATCCTACTGATGACACATGCATCATTTTTCAAGCTGATACGAGGTTATTTTCAAATGAATGTATGAGCAAGTGAGTGCGTCTAATTTTTTTATTTGCGACATTAGCAAGTATGCTGTAACAGCAAGTTAGTACAATATTAAATTAATCTTACGTGTAATTCTACTTTTAAAAAATAGAACTGGTATATGACGTGCATTACAAAACGTGTGTTTTCATTCTTGTCTTATTTCGTGGTAATGATGTGTTTTCCTAACACAGTAATTAGTAAAAAAAAAATGAGTAAAAACAATCCTATTTCCAAGAACTTGGACTTCAAATTATAGTGAATTACGTTCGAGTGAATTCTAATTAATAGTTTTTTTATTTGTGCACCTCAACAGCTGAGTTCTATGGGGATACGGGCTCCAATGTTTATGTTTTCTAAGAGGAGAAACCGTTTTTTATTCAGTTACTAATTCAGAATGGGCAAATATTTAAATATCCTACGTCTTGCGTTAAGAGCTTTTTTTCTCTGCCCCATTCAAAGCCAAAGTAATTCTTCTCTGTCCAGTGTCCACCATAAAGGAGGGCTACTGAACAGCAAATTAACGACGGCCAATGTGCCACACGAGCTTTGTTAGGGGCCCTGGCCCGAGCAAAGCGAGCAAGAACAGCCCAATGGAGCATCCCAGACTAGAAACCAAGAGGACGCCGGTTCAAATCCCATGATTGACTTACTTATACTTTAAATAAAAAATGCGTCCTGTTGTGGTGGGCAGTAAAGGATTAAGTAACAAACCATGAATAGAACGATGCGCGTTAAGCGTTCTCGCCCTTCGCCAAAAGCACCTTAAAAGGTCAGGATAGGCCTGCCTGCTTTTGTCAGATAAATCGGATTATTTTGTGGAAATGAAGGAAATTCAAAGGTAAAATGCCGTTCCTGAAGACAGAGATATTCCACAAGTTCATACAAACACAACAATTTTAATTTTTAAAAGTGCGTGGTCCTTTCTTGGTCACTTACAACAAAACAAACCACGAACAAATGGAAAAACCATCAACTTCGCACCACTAAAACCAAATTCTTTCTTAAACAACAATTACATACATTTTTTTCAGTAAAAACACGACAAACACCAAAGATGCGATTGCTACGATTGCTTGGAAATTCAACCACTGACCTTTAGACATTTGTCCAGGGGAGTGAAGTAAACAATTCATGCCATTTTTCCATAGGGTTGGCCTTTTTAACCGTATTCATAACCCTCTTTTGGTTCCCTTTTTTTTCAGTCGGTTCACGATAAATGACAGTGGTACCACTGATGTCTACAATGTGGTTCGTTCCGGCAGCATGCTTAACAACGCCATACGTTTCATTTGATTTGGCCAACGCATGAAACGTTTTGTTAGGTTGTATAGCAACGTTGCCACCAGATTTTCACGATATTCTCCTACCCACATAAGGGCGCATCTATGCCTTTGCCTTCGCCTTTGCCTTCTCGCAGCTAGAATTTAATCCCTATGACAAACTGTTGTTGTCACGGTAACAACGCTACCTGATCCGACATCGTCTGAGTAAATGCATGCAGTTTTATAATCCGTGAAGATAAAATTAATTCCTCCAGACAAAAGCAATTTTGCTAGCCGCCTCTGACCTCACATTATTGACTGTTTTCGTTGCGAGCCGGCAGAGCTAAAACCGCAACCATGTTGGAATTTCAGATGATTTCTAGCTTGTAGCTGCGAGAATGCATAGGCGATTGGTCGCTCAAACGAAACCTATACCACACGCCATGGCTGTTTGCTGTGACGTGCATATCACGTGACTGGGCTAGTCCAATCAGGCAGCCAAACAGCCGTTGTTCTCGTTCGTCATTGGCTAACTCATGGTGACGTCACGGCAAACAGCCATTGCGCATGGTTTAATAATTCTACAGAAACCAACTTTCCAAATCCCAGATCAGTACTGTTTCTAAGCACAAAACAGTTGTGGTTGATGCGGTAAGCTTAAGTCGGTACATTTCACACATTTAAAAGACAAAAAAAATTCTAAAACAGATTTCATCTACACTGCTACATACCAGTTGAAACTGGGTGTATTAGGAATAGTTTTTTTGTTTATACCTAACGAATTTCAGTGTAACTTTCTGAAAAAGCCTAGTATTGGCTTTCCACTCATTAAAATTTGTAAAATTTGTTTGAGCCCTACGTTAAAGCGTTACTCAACCACTCAGGGGCATTTTTTGTAAATTAAATTATACACAATCAAGCAGTGCCTACAAACGGCCCCTTTCCCCGAAGTGGTAAGGGCCAATCAGCTTAGTAAAGACTCCAGGAATAAAAAATAAAAAAATTACGAACGGCTGGTATTAAACAAAACTAATTTCAGTGAGAATGCAAAAAAACTCATTAGTTCAGCATTAAAAAAAACCGGTCATAAACCTTACCTTCGAGAATCAAAAATACTTTATCCCTTTCCCTACTGCAAATCACGAATAAATTTATAAACACTTACGTAGGTTCATAACTTAACCCCCCCCCCACACACACACACACACAAAGTCCACAACCACAGTCTCATTAAAAAAATAAAAAAGTTTTAATGCAGAATAAAAAAGAAGGCCGGCCAGACGAAAAAATGTTTTACCATTACTCGATGCAGAGTTGAGACTAACGTCCGTTGACATGGACCGTTATACGAACGGGAGTAACTAACTGACCCCACATTAGGTAGTCCAGTCAACGAAGGCTCAATTTGGCAAATGGCGGAATAAAATCCCAAAGTCTTGAAACTTTGCAAGGTTGTTCGGGGACGTCTAGTAATGACTGTATCAAAAGTCCTGATGATTTGGAGGTGAGCTGGCTTTGCTAGACCATAAAATACCCTAAAATAGGTCACTTTTTATTCATTTTCCGATAATATCTCGGAATCTGTGGGTCCTACCAGAAAACTGCTTCCTACAAAAGTTAAAGAAGACAAAATATGCCACAAACTTGATTCTATACTTTTTTTTTTGGAACTAGTAGTTTACAAGATATTAGAGTTCTAAATTTAAGAAATCTCAGTGATTGACAGAGATCTGCTATACGAGGTGCACATATAGATTAGGTGGACCGACCCTAACTGCATTTAAGTTACTATATCCATCATATAACATCAAACACTTATTTACCACTATACATATTTATTTGTTACATCAGGTTACTACATATAACATCGAATCGTAACTTTAAATACATATTTAATAACATCTAATCAAGTCGAAGTAAACGTCCTCCTGGAGGTTATCGTCCTGAACAGTTGGTCTCAGGCTATTCAAATAGTCACCGTGGCAGTTGTGGCAGATAGCAGTGCAACTCACGCTTATTTTCTGCACCCACACTAGTTTCCACAACCTGTGGTGCATCTGCTAAATATGATGTTGAGGACAGCTTCAGGGGCAACAGCATCTTTGACATTCAGACTACACTCCCAACGCCAAATTGCAGCTGGTAGCTCATTTCCGATCTAGATTGGAATGGTACCTAATGCAAGTTGAGGGATGTTGAGTAGGTTAAACTGTCTACTGACTCAAGAAAAATCTGTGGGGGCCTTGCAGGGCTTTGCCCACCAAACCTGGTTCCTTAAATCCGCCACTGATGATAAGGCCAGGCTGATCAAGATGTCTTCCTCCAAACTAAATGGCAGAAGAGTACAATACCTTCAAAGACCTGATGATGCTGACAATCTAATTGTCAGGAGCGTCATCACCAAAGTGAGTAACAGTGACAATGAAGCCATTGTTGGGGAAGATGTAGATCTATATTTCTTCTTACTGCTTGAACAGCTACACACCGAAATATATTCTTCTATAAGCCCGGTAATGGAAAGGTAGGAACACAGGTATTATCTTCAACCCAACAACAACAGAAGGGCCTCAAAGATATCCTACTATTTGCTCATGCATTAACAGGGTGCAACAAGACATAAGCATCCATTATGAATGAGAAAGAAGTTGGTTACAAGCTGCTGTTACAACATGAGACATTGCGTTCAGTAGCAGATGTGTTCAACCACTCAACTTCCAAGTATTAACATGTATCGGAGGTAGATCACAGTTTTTCTCGACTCTGTATAGAGCTACTCCTACTACAACATCCCTCAACTTGCATAAGGCACCATGAATTCACAAAGTCTGCCGCCAACATGAAGTCGGAGCTACTATTCCTCCCCCCCCCCCCTCAGAAGGTGCAGCATTGCAATGCTTATTTCGTGTTTTCCACCAACTGCAACTATGGATGGGTAATGAGTTACCAGCTAGCTGCACTTTGGGGTTGGAAGCCTAGCAGAATGGCAATCTTGTACCTACTGCTGTAGCCCCTGAGGTTGTATCAACCTCATATTTTGCAGATACATCACATGTTGTGGAGACAAGTGTCGGTGCAAGAAAATAAGCATGAGTTGCAGTGCTATCTGCCACAACCGTCATGATGACTGAATAGCCTGACACCAACTGTTGAGGACAATAACCTTCAGGAGGAGGACGTTGACCGCGACTTGATTTGACATTACGATGCGATGTAATATATAGTAAGTGCATATGTAGTAAATAAATATGTATAGCAGTAAATAAGTGTTTGGTGTTATATGATCGTGTACTAACTTAAATGAGGTTAGGGTGTATTCACGTGATATATGTACACCACGTATAGTAGATGTCTTTTTCGAAGATTTCTCAACCTAGCTGCCACAACTGTCATGATGAATGAATATCTCGTAAACTACTGGTGCTAGAGAAAAAATGAAGAGAATTATTTTTGTGGTAAATTTTGTCCTCTTTAACGTTTATAGGGAACTTTTTGGGTAGGACTCACAGATTCCGAGATTTTAACGGAAAACGAATGAAAAGTCACCTTTTTTGGGTATTTTACGGTCTAGAGAAGCCAGCTCATCTCCAAATCATCAGAACTTTTGATATAGTCTCCAATAGATCTTCCCAAACAACCTTACAAAGTTCCAAGACTTTGGGATTTCATTCCACCTTATGTCCTATTTTGACTGGACTAAGGATGGGAAGGTAGAAAACTAGAGAGGGAAAAGGTGTAGTGCTACTTTCATCACCGTAATGGCTTTCTGCCTTCCCTCCCTAATGTTGGCTTAGAGTTGGACTCCACCATTTGTTCTTGTAACGGCCCAGCTCTATCAACTTTTATGAACATTTCGGTTAATCGAATTGTTCACTACATTTTAATTTTTTGTTTAACTGAAAGTTTTAAACAAAACAGATCCTAACTTTAACCTACACTCAAGAATTATTGCGGTAGTGCTTGTCACCACTGAGCTTGAACGCTTATTTAACAGAAGCAACGTACAGAATTTCTTAAAATAAAAAAGGCAAGAAAAATCATTGAGGGAACTTACCAATCCAAAATATGCCAGTTCCAAGCTCAATCCACTTTTTCAAGAAATCGACAACGTCTGTCGATTTTGCTGAAGCTAATCTTCCTCCCGTTGAGTGGCAGTATTCACGCGCTTCGACGCCAGTTCGTTGTGCGGAATTCAGACGATATGTCAGACCATTGGAGTACTGAATACAAGACGTGTTACACACTAAAATTTAAAGAAAAATTTGACTTTTTTTACGCCTTTCATTATATTAAAATTGCTGAAATAAAAAATGGAACCATCGTTTGTAAGATGTAAATTCTCTGCTTGACCATAGAAGTTCTTCCAACAATAACAACAGTCTATTTTTTAACAGCATGGAAGAGTAACGTCATTTAGTGACGTTTCAGTATATGCATAGTTTTCTAAGTTTACGTAAATCATCGTGAAAGTATAGGCACTTGTTTAACAAGTTTATCCATCTTAGAAGTAACAAAAAGGTTTATTTTTAAATTTAGAAATAACAAAGGCTAAGGTCGTAAATAGTAAGACCGTAAAGGCTAAAGTAACAACAAGCTGACGATTTTGTACAGAGGGGACCATATTACTCTATGACGCCATTGCTCAATGGCATTAAAGCAACAGCATTATGTCTTATGACGCCTAGGAACTTTAAATTTCGTAGTAGCTTTCATTACGTAAATTTCAGTTTTTCATAGCTAAGGACGAAGCAAATGATTTATATGGTAGGGTTATTATTAAACCTATGAATGTAAGGTGACCAATGATAGTTGAGTTAATGGAAATCTCTGTAACTAGTAGCCCGCCTAACGAAGTCACGTGCTCTGTAAATGGTGATTAAAGTTCCTCCCTTCCCGTCCCGTTACCCATTTTTTTTTACATCCGCCAACAAAAAAATATGGCCGACAAATTCGCAAAAGCTGCCACTCGCAAGCTAGTTCTTAGGTGACTTTGAGATCAGTAGGCAGCGTTTAGCTCTCGTGGTCTTTCTCATGTGGCCTTTAGGTCAGTAGAAAATTATCCTCATAACACACGACAGATGGCGCCAAATCTTCTGAGACGTTACCACAGTTGTTGTCGTCATTGCTGTCGTCGATATCTCACTTTAGCGTATTAATTATGTAGGTTGTTTAAACTTGCACTAAAAGCAAGGAATAGTAAGTAGCTAGGGGCTTACTACTTTTAAAATTATCGCGTTTTTTTTTAAGAACTGTTGAGTTAGAATGCGCGACCTTGAAGAAACTGAGAGAACAATATTTATTAGTAGGCATACGTTTCCTGCTTTGCTTCATGTTGAAAATTATTTTTCGATTTAGCAACATGACAGCATATTCGCAGCAGAGAGCATTATTACTTATCCTCTACCATAAATCGACGAAATATAATAAAAAATTCTAAAGCAACAAAAGACAAAATGCCAAACTTCACAAGAAAATGGTGTTTTAAAGTTCCTTAACAATATTCTAAGAACATTGAAAATCTGCTACGTATCCGAATGGACTAGAACTAAGCTAACCACCGGGTAGTAAGATTCTAATGATTACCAGCCCCTTACTGACAAAATTTTACACCTAGACCCTGACTGTCATAGCTTGTCTGTGTTCCTTCTAGGTTTTGACTTTTAGACCCTTACACTAAACATTTAACGTTTCGTTTTTGTTTCTTAATTGAGTATTGTTCGTAAATTCAGCATGGTAGTGTTTTATGTTTTGAAGACCTTATCCTTTCCTTCGTCCGCCCCTTCTTATCCCAATTTTTATCCAACCATTCGTTTTTTTATTATGCTGTCGTATTGTTGCAACTCTTATGTTTTTAAGATTTCGTTATTTTCTTTTATAGTCAGGCGGTAGAGACGGTAAAATTCAAGGAATTGTTCACTTTTTCGTAAAAGCATGAAAATCGGCATGATGAGCCTAAATGTTTGTTACATCATTTTTAGATATGGAGCCACTTCTAAATTTACCCAGGAGCCCTTAAATCCAAGATGGCGGTCAAAATAGCGGTTGAAAAACGGTGTTTTTGGCTATAACTCCTTAACTATCAACAAATCAAAAGCAATGTTCATAGCTAAGCAAAAAAGTTCAGCACATAATTCTGGTCAGGAACGGTGATATAATTTTTTTTATGTAAAAACAACCATTCAACCACAAAATCCTATTTCAAATATATCACTCTTATTCACGCGAAGGCTTCTTTTTTAAATAGGTTGTTTTAGTGATTTCGGCTTCAAAGTGCACGTGCGAGCCCTCTAACTGCCCGAAATGGACACTCTTAGGATATTCTGAAAGATGGGGGTCTTTTCGTTCCATCATTCTTAACCAAAATTGTTTAGCTTAGCTAAGCTAAACAAATTCGGTTATAGGATTGATTGAAAGAATAAATTCCCATCTTTCAGAATATCCTAGGCATGTAGATTTTGGGCTCTTGGAGAGTTCGTAAGAGCGCTTCTATTCGAAAATCAACATACGCTTTCGCTGCTACATTGTTCTTCACCTTTAAATGGGCTTAGGACGGACCCTCGCTAAGCTAAACAATTTTGATAAGTAGTGTTAGAAAGAATAGATCCCCACATTTCAGAATATCCTAACCATGTCCTTTTCGGTCTATTGGGGCTCACAAGTGTACTTGAACCCGAAAATCGCTATAACAACCAATTGAAAAAAGGAGTGTTCGCGCGAATTAAGGATGATATATTTAAAATACGATTTTGGTGTTGAATGGTTGCTTGTCCGTAATTGTTTCACATTAAGTTTTTGATTTGTTGACGGTTAAGGACTTAAAGCAAAAAAAATAAATAAATTAAATAAAAAAAATAAAAACGTTTTTTCAACCGCTATTTTGACCGCCATCTTGGATTTAATGGGCTCCTTGGTAAAATTCGAAGTAGCTCCATATCTAAAAATGATCTTACACAGGCACGCACATTCATCATGCCAAGTTTCATGTTTTTATAAAAAAAAAAAACATGATGTTTTTGTAAAAAAAAATTGAACGATTTTTCGGCTCTGCTGCCTATTCGTAAGAATTAGGGCTTTATTTTCAAAGATCCTAGCTTATTTTGAACTTTTTGGCTTATTTATTTATTCCGCAGTTGCTTTACACACATATTTATAGAGTTCGTTTATGTGCTTTCCAAATATATTTAATCAATTTTGGTTAGCAAATATGGAACTTCTACAACGTCAACAATTTCTCAAAAGAGACTTTCACAGTCTTTTCTGTCACATCTCTTTTTAGTGTACTGCGGTACTTTGCATGGTGCATTAGTTGGTTTTAGTTCTTTATCTGTTTATTTAGCATTCACTAATGCCTATTCAAATTTCTGGTAATTTGTAGTGGGTTTAAAATATTTTTTTTGCGACTGTCTTCTACCACCAATCCCATATCATCGGCAAGTAATGTTAATTTCACTCGAGAAATTATAGAACTATACACAAAACCAGGAGCTTATAAAAATTTCTAAACAGATTTTATATTTTTTATATTTTTACATAATTTATATATTTTTTATATATTTTTATTATTATTTTTATAATTTTATATTTTTGTAGATTCCATAAAACTTTTATTCAAATTACTTTTTAAATTGTGACCTATTCTTTCATATTTGTTCGGCAAGCTTTTGACTACCATTTTTGTTTTGTGTTTAATTTTTTTGTATTTTCTTAAACAATTCGGGGTCACTGCTTTCAAGATTTTATGAAACATGCCGTTCGAATCTTTCGTACTTTGGCAAGAAAAGAGCGGGCTGCCAACCAAATTCCCGAGGCACAACATAACGGAATGAAGACAGAAATCATTCACATCAACACATAACGGAACATCCAGAACTTTTTTGTCCTAAGGGAAAACACGAGGAAGTTGGTAAGGCTTGCAAACCGTTCGAGCATAGAAATGTTTAGCTTTCTTAAAGTAAATAATAACTAACTGATCCCGCTCTCACGTCTCACTTCACTTTTATTACCGGTCAATTAGCGGTTTGACTTCCATTAAGCAGTCAATATTCTCGAACCCCCAAGCACCCTCAGCCCCAAGCACTCCAAACACCCTCAGAATCAAAGAATCAAGTCCAGTGCCAAAAAGGTGTTTCGTAATAAAGGCCTAAGACTGGCAGTTTTGAGGAAACAAAGAGAACCAAAATTATTGGCTCCTACCCCCGCTCCTTCCTCCAAGCACCTCAAGAACCGGTGGAGTGAGCACGCTGCACGCCCTACCTCGCTTGATGTGCAATTTCAAATTACGTTTCCAAACGAATCCCAAAGTTCCAGAATGGAAGTACAATTTATAATAGTACTAAGGAAAAGCCCAATGTATTTTTTACTGTAAACAAGGCCTGGATGGAGTAGGCTGAAAATTAAATCTTTCTGCTGAGTTATTATTTTCTTGTGGATTGATATTCGTCAGTGACATCATTTTGATAACCCTCTTCATCCTGAAAATAAACTTAACCTTTTACAACATCTTGCTAAGACTCCCCTTCTAAGACACCGCACAAAAAACCCACTAAAAATATCCACACGAAACCACGACAACAAGATCCACACGAAACCACGAAACCCCCCCCCCCCCCATTTGCCAGACAATACCAAGACCCACAGGAACAGTCAGTCCTAACAGCTGTTTATTCAGGTGCAAGCCTACACAAAAAACTATGATTTACAATTGAAATGATATAAACTATATGTACATTGCTAACAGCTGTTGTTTTGAAAACGTCAAGTGCAGTGGAATATAATATTCAACATGAGATAGATGGTGTAGATGAGAAACTACCACAACGGTAACGACTGGTTAAAAAGGTCATGGAAAGATTTAGAAGATTGACAAGAAGTGAAGGTTAACAACAGTTCAGTATTGTTTACATGTTGATATCAACATTATAGCATCATTATTACGAGGGAAGGGGGGGGGGTTTCATTGCCTGTTGCCCACGCTGCGTCACTATGGCAACCAGCTATTTCGATGAAATGGATCCTTGTCCAAATTAACACGAGAAGTCCAGCGTATAAGAACATAGAACCCAAGACTCAATAGTTCTGCTAGGTTAACATTATCTTGCCGTTACGAACCGAACAGGACAATTTTGAACCAAACAAACATAGTTCACATTGTTCGGGCATCGAACATCAAACTACACCTGAGTGAAGCCCACAAGACGTCCAGAGCGGTCCACCAACAAGACATAGCACTCCAATGGCTGGCGCTATATCCCAAACACTGCCTCAGAAGTCCAACAGGTCAAAGGATAACACCGCAGATATGCACCCAGGATGGGAATGGTTGTTCCACCCAAGGTTTCGTCATGACCCTGCCCACGAGAACACCCGTTGTAGCAAGTGGCACTTTCACGTGACCCAGGGTGCAGATCAGTAACATCATTTAAGTAAAGTAGAAATAGTGACTTTTCATTTCAAATAAGTGACCAAAAGTGACCAAAGAGGGAACAAAATAGTTACCAAAATGTGTAATTTGCTGCCTATGAACGTTTCCTTTTGGCCGAGCCAGTATGGTTCAGCGGTAGGACCTCGGCCTTTGGTTCCAAAGGTCGTTCCAAACGTTCGATTCCCTGCTCAGGCAGTCTGACATATATGTCCAAGAGGCAACGTAATAGGTTTGCATCTGTATTTATTTAATTCTTGTTGAGCCTTTGACTTTCCGTTCTTAAACCTTTTCGGAAGAGACTGAATAAAATTCTTAGAAATAAGATTATAAACTATGCGAATGGTTTAGAAAGACTGGGAAGAAGACTGTCTGAGGTAATACAAACCGTGTTTGGGGGGGGGGGGGGAGTGAAATCATTTCATTTTACCTATGATAAGAGGACAAATTTTTATAGTCACTTTCTTTTTTTGTTAGTGCATCGTCTTTGGTTCCTGCTTTCTCTAAAACACTGTTTTTGGAAATGAGTTTTAAATAAAGATTAGTTAGCCTTCCCAGTGATAGATAACAGTTGTCAAAAATAAATACTCACACTGCGGAACATTCGGGCTCCACCCCATGACTTGAACTTCTACAACGTGAAGGACATGAGTTGTTGGCTTACTGCTATCATGCTTGGCATTGCATTTCTCTTTCCTGGTTTGCAGGCAATCTTCTGTAATCTGAAGACTCACATATTGTCCTATGAGAGGCTCTCTGCATACGTGATAGTTTACATCAAGAGGGACGATTGCCTCGTGACCAATCTTATCCATGCAGATTGAATTGTCACTCGGTTTGAAAACACTTCTAGATGGTATTTTACTGATGTCTTCGTTGCTTACACGGACGGTAACATCGTGATGTCGATCTGCAAAGTACAAACATTTAAACTTGAGGATTCAGCAGCAACATTGAATTCCATGAATGCGATCATTTTTATGTCGGTTTTGTTGAAGGGAAAAGGAACCAACGTTCATTAAGTCTATTTGGATAACATTGATAACGAGGTGTAGCTATGCCACAAATCAGCTGCCAGTGCAAAGTAGGGAGTTGTGATTTTAAAGTTCAGAATTGTTTTTGGTATCCTAATTATGTACACATTTTTTTTCTTTCGTATATGTAGCTTACTAGAAAATCCATTTCCAGCAATTTGTTAACTTTCCTCTCTTTGACGTTGACAACACTAGGCTATTTATAAAACCCTAAACTTAATAATAACAATACGTTTGTTGCAAACGCAACCGGAATGGCAAGGGCCTGGTGGTCACTGACTGCCATCCGAAGTAAAAAAAATTTAAAAGCTTTAAAATTTAAGAGTTTAAAAGTTTAAAAGATGACGATTGCCCAGCTATAAATGAAGGGTTTGTGATATAGGGTTGGGGTCACGAAAGCCTTACCACCAAGGTTAGACCTGCCAGGGACACCGTGGTCCCCCATAGCATCGCCAAACGTGAAGGACGAGTGAGGGAAAAAGCCGTATCATTGTCATTGTTTAAAAAAATAAATATAAATAAAACTGAAATAAATGCATCGCAGTTTAAAGTTTGGCCTAAACCAATTGTCAATCATCAAGATAAAATAAAAATAAAAAAGTTCATCATAATAAAAAAGCTATGGTCATCAGGAAAGACATGACCATGAGCAAGCGGACATTACTGGCATACACCAGTCCAACAATCACCACCCAACTAGCAGGCAACAACGTAATTGGGTCTTTTCAAAAATTTGGCAAAGTTAAACTTTTTGAGCTGATTCCTGAGGCTGTTGACAACACCGAGGTGTCAGTTAAGCTTGAGTGATCACGGTTGGCACGGAAAACTTGGTAGCAGTCATTACAATGTATCACCATGAGTCTATGGTATCACTTAATAATTGATTAATCACTGTATCACTTCATTGATTGATTGTATTTAATTGTGAAACGAAACAATGAGTTACCCGAGTCGGCATTATTACTCGGCAATGAGGACAATTATTTTGATAACACATAGCTTGTTCCCAACGGTCACGAAAATAGCATTACAAATAATTACAATCTTTGGATTTATAATATTCCCCAAATGTCAAACCATAAAAGGCACCTATTAGAATCAAACGTAAACTGTATGTCAAATTTCAAGATTATTCTGTCGCATAAATTATTTTATCTGAGTGGAAATAGCTAGTAATAAGTAATAAGTAGTAATTAACCCATGACCGCCTGAAAAAACTTTCAGACCCTTTTTTTTAGAGTCCATATACTCGGGTCGGTTCCCGGATTCGAACCGGCATTCTCTTGGTTTGGAGCCGACGACGCTGACCACTGGGCTGTGACTGCCCGCTTTGCTCGGGGTCCCCGGGGACCCCTCACAAAGCTCGCGCTGGGACTTAGTTTTTCGCTGGTATACGTTGAAGGCGTACGTTCGTATTTGGCGGTTATGGGTTAACATGAAATCAACGATGTTGAGATACCTTTTTCGTATTGAAATCCTTTATGCCCAGCTCTGAAACAGGACTTTCTGTTGTATACTCCGTAAATCCCGTCGATCTACACAATTCCCAAAGCTTTCTGTCGCATTATTATTTAGCATTCAATACCAGAAAACGCCGGTTTAATATTTCGGGTAAGAGAAGCAGTAGCCAGCTTTCGCCCAAACACTGATAATGAACCGCAACAGTCAGACGGCAATAATTACACGCCATGAATCCAACAATCTGAACTTGATGGGCGATATATTAACACTGGCGATAGCCAGTGTTAGTAAGGGTCGACCTAGGACCTCTGTGTTAAACTCCCAACTTTGAGAGCTTATAACTCCGTCAAAAGTAAACATCTTTAAACCAAATTTGGAATCTAGCCTTGACTAGTAAAGGCCTGTCTGCAGTCCAAAAATTGTGAAATTCGGTCCAGCCAAACCAGAGATACAGACAGGGGCCAAATAGACAACTTCTTGTTCAGCTTCTTGTTGTTGTTCTGGGGATACTTTCGTCTGTCCTGTCTACAGGTCAAACCATTTGTCCTATAAAGCTGGTTCTTACCTCATTTTACAGGTATTGCTCTGTAGATGTGCCCTTTTCATAAGGCCTTTTCTAATTGGTCAAGTGGTTCAGGGGTTACGGAGCTCTAAACCACCAGATTGATTGTTTTACATTGTTTTAAACATTGTTATTATGCAACAATACCAATTAGCCAACTCCAGCTGCAAGACATAGACTGAAGATTAAAGGATTTGTTTCTATTGTTACCATTGGCGATAGCCAGATTAGTAAGGGTCAGCCTAGGGTCTCTTGTGTTAAACTATCAGCTTTGACCGTCAACTGCACTGTTTTACAGTTTTGCTGCAATTCTAAAAGTAACACGAATTAATAAACAAAAACGGAACGTTAAATGTTTAGAGTAAGGATCTAAAAGTCAAAACCTAGAAGGGACACGGACAAGCTTTGACAGTCAGGGTCTAGGTGTAAAATTTAGTCAGTAAGAGGCTGGAAAGCATTAGACCCTTACTACCCGGAGGTCAGCAATAAATACATTTTGACGAAAAACTGGAAATCCTCCTACAATGACCCAAGTGATGATTAAGTGGTAGTATGGTTATACGTTTCCTGCTTTGCTTTACGTTGGAAATTATTATAAATTTTTCAATTTAGTAACATGCCAGCATATTCGTAGCAGAGAGCATTATGGTAATCCTCTACCATAAATCTACGAAATATAATAACAAATTCTAAAGCATCAAAAGACAAAATTCCAAACTTCACAAAAAAATTGTGCTATTAAAGTTCCATAACAATATTCTAAGAACAAAGAAAACCTGCTACAACCGTTCATACACACGTTCAGTCCGTAGAGACTAAAACTAATCTAACCACCGGGCAGTAAGGGTCTAATGCTTTCCAGCCTCTTACTGACTAAATTTTACAC
>JAHWFP010179063.1:6704-20067 GCA_023313725.1 Lithobius niger | reverse complement strand
TTAGATCCTTACTCTAAACATTTAACGTTCCGTTTTTGTTTATTAATATAGTAGTCAGCTGAAAGCAACGATCTTCACGCACTTTTATCACATTGATACAGTTTGGGCACTTGATTGAAATACAACTATTGCTCTTCAGGGCACAAATACTGCCCATTTCCAACATTTTTCAAGCTGCTTCGCCACAGAGGTATTTATCCTCGCCATCGTGAAATACGCTCAGTTCTGGTTTCGTGTAAAGTTCCAAAAGCTAGTAGCCATGCAACAACAACGCCGGAATTAAGCAATGACTTTCTTACAATGAAGTTACAATGAAGTGTGACAAATATTGAACTTGGCGGGTGGACCACTAGCATGGTCCTTGACACTAAATGTTTATTACTGAATGATTATGCTTCATCGAAATGAGTTGGTTACCTAAAAAGGGCCAAAAAATGGTGCTTAACACGTTTGCATCTGTACTTATTTCGCGCTTGAGAGGGGTCAGGTTTGGAGGAAGAGGGGCATTGGGGCGGCCATAAGGCACATTAAAAGGAGGGTTGAATTGGGGTATACAACAGTTTATATTTCCCACACAGAAATACGAGATAGGTAAAAGCAGAAAAGGAGGAGATGGTAGGAAAAGTTGGGGAAGAGATGGGCGGAGGGGGAAGGGGAAGAGAGGGTAGTAAGTATCGGGGGCACAGGGGAGAAGAAGAGAAGAGCGTAAGTAGAGAGGGACGAAGTGGGGAACGTAGGGTAGGAGAGGGAAAAAAGGGAAAGAAAGGAAGATGAAGTATTCACAAAAAAATGTCGTTTCCAAAGAAGTGTTCACAAAGTAACATTTCTGTTACGTATTTTTTTTCAGGCCAATTAGACGATTTTGAGGGATGATTCTTGGCGTAGGAGGGGAAGAGACTTGCCTTGTTCTTTCATTTTGTAATGCTGTGCAGTTAGTGGAGCCCACAGTTTTACGGCCGCTTGTGACCTGACACACATATGAGCTGGGCTTTTCACCGGTACTTCATAAATACCCAAATAATGAATGGAAAATGTGTTTTACTTCATGTTTTACTCAATGCAAATTTGTTCCGATGTCATGTTTACGGATGAAACATGGTCTGACGATTCCGTGACACCTCACGGAAGACTCTTATTAAAGTTATTCGACGTTACTGTCTAATGTCAACCGGCAGAGGAATTGCTGCCTTTCCCAAATCCTCTTTTATGGTCGGCATGTTTGGCACTCACGTGATGCTGAAGCGTTAAATTTTGTTTTGGTACAGGTTAACTAAGCGATAAGTTTGGAACACTTACCTGATGACAGGGATCTTCAAGGGATAACTGCTAAGCGGATTCTTCTCCGTTAAACCTCTGCTGAATTGGATATTAGAGCAGGGCTAACAGACGCCCGGCCCACCGCCACTTATTATCCCCCCCCCCCCCCACCGTACCCTGTCAATGACTTTGGACTTGAACGACTCGCTCCGTGTAAAAAAAAATCTGTCCTTCATGCATGACGTCATTTAAGACTTGCTGCACAGATGACCGCACAGGCAGAGCAAATTGTTAGGAGATGACCCCACAGACCAGATTCATAAAAGACACTGGATCTTTGTGCTTTTGACTCCAGTGTATTTTACGAACAGCACTGTACAAAACCATTCATGGACCAGGTTGTTAGTCGAGGCAACAATGTGCCAATTTCAACATTTTGCTAGCAAAAGAAGTCAAACCCGCACCCGTTTTTTTTTATAGCTGGCCAAACAGGACCAATCAATCCCTGCCTTGTGCACTGGCACCAGAATTGTAAACACCCGGATGGGTGGCACCTCACTTCCGTTGAGAAGGCTTTGAATCAGGGCCCTGGTTTCTTCCCTTGCAGTATGTGAGAGACCATGCTTGTCTGTAAAAGAAACTCCACTCCCACCGCACTGTTTAGCCCGAACTTCGACAGAGCTGCGTTGAATTCCGACTGTTCCCAAGGCAGATCCGTTGCACACGAGACAGCACGGATGGCTACTTGACCCGGATGGAATCCGCTGGGCAGTGTATAAATGCCAGCATCCGCCACTGTAAGCATCTGCCATTTGCTCTCTGCAGAGAACAATGCGGTGTGGTCCCTGCATTCTTGGATCATAAAACCAAGGTTGAACGAGTTCCTTTCTTGCGACTGCAGGACACATCAAGCCATCGCAAGCAAACCAGCAGAGTTGACTCTGTCGCACAGACGATTGCCGAAATCTGCTTTTTCTCTCCCGATCAAAAACGCTGACTCACTCACAGTTGCCCTATAAGCCAGCCACTTCTCTTCACATGGCCTGCGTTTCCATAATCGATAAGCCCTCCGCTGGTCTCGTACAGCATTGGTACAGACTGAGGTCCACCGATTCACAGTATCACTTTCCCGTTATAGTTCGTTCTGTCAAGGCTGGGGTGCTGCATAACAGGAGCCGCAGTAAATCAGCTGTAGGCAATGGAATCGTTGCAGACTGTATAGGCACCCATACTATCAGACAGCGGTCGAGACATAGTGCTCCTCCTGCGAAACTGCGCCCGAATTGGTGGACCACACTCTGTACCAATGCTGTACGATACCGGCTGAGGGCTTAATGATTATGGAAGAGCAGGCCATGTGGAGAGAAGTGGTTGGCTTATAGGGCAACTGTGAGCAAGTCAGCGTGTTTGATCAAGAAAGAAAAAGTGGATTTTGGCAATCGCCTGTGCAACAAAGTCAAATCAGATCGTTTGCTTGCAGCGGCTTGGTGCGTCCTGCGGTCACTTCCCCATTGATTGCTTCCCCGTTGATCGTCAGACACGTAGAAGCTGAACAAATTCGCTAACCTGGGAGTACACAAGAACAAATCCAGAACAGATTCCCGAACCGCATTTCTTTGCCACTTAGCAAAGATCGGAGTGCCATCCTGAATGGCCACTAGTCGCAGATTTTCAATAGCGCCAGCTAACCTACGACCTTTGGTATCACATTTGATGGAACCCCAGTTGTAGTGGTTCACGTTATAGTCGCCACCAATAATGCATGGTTCGGTGAATTGCTCAGGCCAGGCAACCTAAGCCTGAGTCGTTGTATTGCCAACAACACGAACGAAAATAATACTGACAAACTGTTTTAGCATCCAGACTTTTACACCACAGGCATCAACGTCTCGGATTTGAGGCTGAATTTTCTGAGTTATATATGGTGGCATTGTTCACTTTACAAATACACCCACCTTAGATCCCGAGGAAATGAAGTCAGCCCGAAAGGCAAATCCATTAAAACTCTGCATATTGTTTGCCTCTTGTACAGTACTCCAATGATGTCGACATATTCCAAAATTTTCTCAACCTCATTAATTTTGCTACCAACCTTTCGTGCATTCCAGGAAGCTATAGAAAATGCACTGGATTGAAATTTGGAAAAGAAAAACCTTACTCGCTCCACATGTCTTTAACTTAACACTAATAATGCTTTGACTACACCACTGAGATCATACGCATCTTCTGCAGACCGTACACCTAGACACCCCACACTTTCACCTGGCTTAAAAGTCATAAGCAAATGCAAACCACTACCAATGCTCACTTCCTGATTCTCATCACCTAATGTGTTCACAGGAACGTCACCTATTACAGTTTGGCTATACTAAGTTTCCATTATCTGGTATTCTTCATTATCTGGTGCTTTTCAAGTAAGCATCTACTTTGCCACTTATGAAGTGCTTGGTTTTGTTTAGGTCGACAAAGTTTATAGGTTAGAAGAAACAGTAGGGGAAGAACGCTTACCTTCTAAGCCTCGTCTGTGGTACACAATTACTTCCTGAACAACGTATTTTGCACCAAGATCCACTTGCCACCAAGGAAACCTATCACCCACTTGAAAAGCAAACAAAAATAAATTTCAGGTTGAATATTATTTTGTGGTTAAAAATTTCCCCAGTGAGACGAAATGAACTCTCACAACAGTATACATACATGAGCAACTTTAATTTCGGCCATAATCCAGAACATTTTGGGACCTGCATTTCGGGATCCGCATTTTGGGACCTGCATTTGCAGGAAGTAATGTCTGGGCTATCTATTGCCAGGTTTCACCCAGGCTTAGGTTCACTTTTCGTTTTTTTTAATAGTGTGCTTTTGTTGGTCTTTGTGGGTTTGTTCACTGTTTTTAACATGTTTCGACTTTTTGCCTAATGCTAAGTTTAGCTTGATAAAGAGTGGTATCCGACTCGAAACGTCGCATTTTATTGTATGCTTGTCCACCTTATTGGGTTTTTACTTCTCATCAGAAATCTCCCAAACAAGCATTCTCACGAACAAGGCCAGATGCTAAGGTACTGCTAATCTGTGCACAAATTCGGGAGGCTTGGTGCTGACCACAGCAGTTGACGCACTGCTCTATGCAACCCAGTATTTATTGGCTGCCTGTATTCATATAATTTAAACGATCTAAACGGTTATTTGCAGTCATATAACACAGTTAAGTTTTCTTTCCACAAGCTACTGGTATGGTCGAAGTATTGAATCTTACCACTTACTTCCCGTAATGTAGTCTTTACGTGGTGGTGAAACACGTGGGAATAAAAGTGAGAATTTGGTGTGGCTCTTATGCTAGTCAATCCGCGGGCTAGCGGTTACTAAGTGAAAGAAACTGGTACTGCAGCATCGCTGCTTTGTTTCGTAAGGAAGTCTCGACAATCAAACTACAACTCTTGCGCATTTTATTTGGTAACACCCACAACCTATCTGGCCTTGGGTATTTGGGTCGATGATCAAGTGATTATTGATGATTGAAATGCACCCATTGATGAATTTATAATATGGTTTGGTAAACATATAGACGTAATAGAAGTCAACACACATAATTATTTGGGTTTAGAGATAAAAAAAAATCATATGCAGGAATTGAATTGACAAATAGAATTTATCGTCCTTAGAAAATTACGGGAATCTGCGTTAAAGGGTGGTAGTTTTATTAGATGTATTAGCACAAATACTAGGAGCATGTCAGAAAGTGTCGCATCACAACAAGCAGATTTAGCCACATATCAGGAAGTATTGCGTTGTCAAAATTTCTTTCGAACGTGTGAGGATTAGCTATATTTTCAATGTAATTACCTCTCCGACTTTAATAACATGCTGATTAAGGAATATTTTAGTTGCACGTAAACATGTCTTTAGATATTTGAAGGGTTTTGTAGTAAGTCATTGCAACTTCCTTCAAAGACAGTGGGGATTTTAAATTCATCCAGTAATGAGAGTTGGGATTCATTACACTACACATGGTTGTTTTGTTGATAGGTATGCAATTTGTAGAAGAATGGCTCTCATGTTGTGGGTGATAAAGAAATGAATTTAGTGATGTCCTCACGACAGACTGAAGTATGTACCTTCAAAGTATGTATTAGAGTTGATGTCAGTTATGGAGTTTGTATTATGGGGTTTAATTTTAAATGTTACCTGACAGGTTTTTGTTCAACTTCAGTTAACCACTACGATATCAGTTAATTTAATATTTATCTGTTTAGTTTTAATTGCGAGTAGGATGGTATAAGCATTGATTTCATTCCACCTCTATTGAAGGGCCAAGGTTTCTGATGAGACGTTTGTCTAGAGCAGTGGGCAGGCTGGTAAGCATGACTTGTACTTGTTAGGAGCAAAATTTGAACAGTGTTGGTATTTGAGTTTGTAATCTTAATTTACATTGTGTGGTTGAATTTTAGTTTAACTCAGTAGATGGTGTTTAAACTACTCCAAACAATTCATTCTTTCGTGCAACATTACGTACAAACGATAGCTAGAAACTTCAAGAGCATTTCTTTAAGAATGCATTTTTAAACTGAATTTTTAACTATAAAACGGCAATGTTTTTCTTTAAAACTGCATACCAAGTGCCCCTTCAGCATAACAGGGCCACGTGGTTTTACAAATGCTACTTACTTGAGCAGTGTTGAAAGTTGTCGTCTGATATCACTCCATCCACGGCCCTCTCTGGGCCACAGCCACCATCAATGGTGCTCTGTTTTGCAGTTTTTTTCAGTGCTAAATTTACTAAGGGGAAACAAAAAACAATTTTTTAATTAATTTCTAGTTCTAGCATAAATTATAGTAGCTACAAAGAACTGAATAAAAACTGAACTTGAATAATTTAATAATTTGTTAGCAAATGATGGAAACCGTACGCCATTTCTAACTATAAACTCAAACAATTTTAAAGTATTAGTGGATGTATAAATGGGCAGGTAGATTTTATCAGTAACTTGCAAAGCATCACTGATCAAATTACAAACACTCTGGCTTGCATATTATGCTGCTAAAAACTTTCATTTGTTTTGTTTGGGTCCAACTGCTGCAGTTTTGCGCATTTAATTTTAATTACTATTATAAAAGCACAAACCTGCAAAACCACCATAAATCATTTCCACATCCAAAATCATGTTTCCTGGTGAACAAATCCGGAACGGAGGAATTTATTGGGTGCTTTACTGCTCTGTTTGTATCATGTTTGTATGTTTGTATAATCGGAATTGTTACACAAGTTCTATTTTGTCAAAAACGTATTCCGAAAGGCTCTCCCCACATCCCCGACAACACGTTCCAAAAAGCACAACATAGTTTGTTTTAGTGCTAGTAGACTGTATTGTTCCAGCAGAGGAACTAAATTTAAAATTCAAAAAAATATTTTGACTAACTGACACAGCTTGTATGTAAATTCATATACAGCTTACATAGCAGTAATCCAAGTACTCCATCCTCTTTCTTTGCGTGTACATTTTATTTATTTGAAACACTGGACTACTGAAAACATGTAGGTTTAGCTAAGTAGTGCTTAAAATAAAGCAGGATAAACTTTTAAAACAGTGCTGTTTCATAGTTACCTTTTTTTGTGACACGTGGTGAGAAAAAGTACATTGGAGCTTAGCATTCTGTGCTGGTGTATGTCTGACTTTACGATAACTTTCTTTGAACCCATTGTTACATTAAAATTGTCAGATTCATTAAAAATGTCCCTCATGCATGCTATACTCTCTTGGTACATTTAAGCAGGAAAATCAGTAAAATGAGGTTTCAGGTATTTTGACTCTCAAATAGCCTATAAAAACTAATAACACAGCACAACCCAACAAACAATCATCATTATAATTATTTTAGGAAATTAATGTCCATCTTTCAATGAAATGGTTGAAGATCATTCACAAACAAATTTAAGCCAAACGCCTACGTCATAAATCTTTTTTTTTTGCACAGATCATAGGAATGCAACACATGCTTCAGGCATCAGAGTTGACTTCTCGTCATGGGGGATAGCATGGCCTTCTGCTAGGTTGTATTTTCTTGGGTTGACAAGCAGCTTCGATTTTGTTCTAATCTGTAATTTGTAAATTTCTCAGTTGTCACGTCGTGCCCAGAGGAGCCCAAGGATAAAATAGATTCGTTCGAATTCAGCTGAATGTTGTTTAATGTAGGTAGCACCTGCGGTGACCTCTTGACCTTCTGGGGATGGGGAGGAGACATAATTATGCTTCATGTCAAATGGGGAAGTGCACACACCGATTGGTCATTCGCAGGGTCGTTGACCCATAGTAAGGCATGGGAGTCATTAAGATTTTGAAGGCTTTGGGACCGTTTCAAGGTCCTGTTGGTTCAGGGCCTAGGAATTTATACTTTCTGCTCCCGTCTTATCAGGCTAGGTTATGCAAGTGGTAGCAACATAATAGTACTGCAGTATCCACAGTTTTGTTTCTTTAACTTAGTACTAAACATGTAGAATGTAGAAATCGGAAAAATAACCAGCCAACCACCATTTATGATATGAACAATGTGGTCAGCTTTCTCTAGCAATGTGATAATGGGAAATGAGTGTCTGCAATGTATAGGAATTACATATTGTTTTATATTTGATACCATTGCCCACCTGGATACGTCTGACAGCACATTTTGCACAACAAAATGTCTTTGGAGAGCGTTAATTTAGAACCAGGAAAATGTTTGTTTACTTACCAGTACAATGTTTTCCTGAATTGAAATCTTCATTCATAATAGTTTTGGGATCTGTAAACAACATATATAATATAAACAGGTTTTTTTTTTAATTTTAATTTAATTTTATTATTTTGGCGAGTGATACTTGGTTAATGAAATTCCAACTTCATTAGGGAAAGAAATCATAAATCCTACCAATAACTTCTTAGAAATGATTTTGTAAAAAATAGAGTATTATTACCATTCCAGGAATCCCATGCACGAGATTAGTTTTCTTGTAGTGTTGACAATACTTTGAAACATTACTACGTTTTATGTAAAATTGTTTCGATTAGATTCTCCCTTTGCGAACTGATTTGTTCAATGTGATCCCATTTTTTATCAAATTAGGTGGAGAGGGTAGTGTGACATAGTGTAACAGACAGCAAAATTTATGACCATAGAATTTACAACATAATTGTGTGAAATTTACAGCCTGAAGGATGGTGGCCAAGTCCAATTCTTAGCTCTTGGTTTGCAGAACGTACAGTGTGGAGGACGTGGTGCGACCAATTCCAATTCAAAGCCTTATTTCGTAGAATTTACACCAAATTTTATACAATTTACAGTATCAACGACGTTGTGTGGCCGATTTCACTTCTCACACTGTATTCATAGAACTTGCAACCGAATTTCACAGTATTTACAGTGTTTGACACGTCGTGTGACCGAGTATAATTCTTTTCCTTCCTTCGCAGAATTTGTAGCATTTCTTTTTTTGAAGAAGAAGAAGACGTCGTGTCGCCGAGTCCAATTACAAGGAACGGGCAACAGAAATTCTGACCGAAGAATTTAGAACATAATATCGTAGAATTTTTAGTGTTGAGATCGTTGCATGGTCAAGTTCAATTCCTACCCTTACTTCATAGAAATCTACAGTATAATTTCGTAGAATTTACAGTGTTGAGGAGATCATGCGGCCTAGACCAATTCCAACCCTTGCTTGACAGTATTTATGTATAATAATATACAATTCACCACAGGAGTGGTAGGAGGTCAGAAGAGTGGTGAGCCACTTACACTGGTCCTTGAAAATTTTAGTAAAAAGAATGACTAATGTGTCAGAATTGGACGCTTAAGAAATTTAACAAGGTCTGGGTACTTGAGACGTCGTTTAAAAAAGTTTAGATTTGGGGCATCTACCACTTCCGCTGGAAGAGCGTTCCAAATGGGGACAGTCCGAACGGAGAAAAAATTTCGGCGACAGTGAAGTCGGGAAGCCGGGAATGATAATTTCCAGCCATGACCACGGGTGTTGATGCTTAGTGGGACCAAATCGAAAAGAGGAAGATCGATACCAACTAAACCGTGAAGAATCTTGTAAACCATTATGAGGTCAAATTTCAGTCTACGAAATTCGAGTGTTTCGAGGCCAGACCTGCGTAGTCTTTCCTCATAGCATGTATGTTTGCATAATAATGAAAGCCGAGTGAAAGCAAGTGAAATCCTGAGTCTGTAGAATTGCCGTTCATTTTGCAGAACTTAAGGTTGTAAGGGAGTTGAATTAGTTAAACTTAGCGTTGATTTTGCATCAAACGCTGAACTTTCAAAGCAAAAGTAGACCCTCAAAACACTGTCTGATTGGAATCAAATTTTTTTCCTGTTACTGAGCTATACAAAAGGCAACATTTGAATGCTATTAAATTTTGTTGTTATAACTTTCGATTTTTTCAATGCACCCTACGAGCACATCAGGCACATGTACGGAATGTCTGTTTGGAGGTTCTGCACACGTTCTCTGCACGTCTTCGGAAGTTCTCAGTCGGTACGTCAGGAGTAAGAACAAAGCAAAAACGGATTAACGGACGAACAGGCCATGTTCCATACTTTCAAGGATGTCCTCACCACCATGCAGTTTATGTTTGAGAGTAAGATATATTGTCAATATAGAAAATAAAATTATGACGGAAGTGAATTCAATCACCTATTATTGTTGGTGGTGAGTATGTCAGGAGTACACACAATTAAAAAAGTTTTAATCAATTAAAAAAATGGAGAATATAAGAAAACTTTTGAAACTTTCAAGAAATTGGTAAAAAAAAATAACGTGTGCAGGGATAAGAAAAGATAAACAATCAGATGGAGAGTATCTTCAAAAAGATTTTTTAAACCCATCGTCGAACCATTGAAAATTGTCGTACACCCATTGTATTTACGAAGGAGAAAGTTGTCGAGAAACTTGATCAGGATAAAAAAGATGTAAATAGGAGGACTGTAACAATGAAACGGATGAAGAGAACGAACAAAGCGTGGTTTCATTGAAGCTGAAATATGAGGAGAAAGATGAAGAAAAATAACGAAGCAGAATGAGCACCTGCGGCTTCATCGTGTGTGGGCCCAGTAACAATGATAACAATTTCACCAACCATAGTTTATGCAATATCCCTTCCACGAGTCAAGGTGTTGGCATGGAACTTTTTGATGATATCCTTGTAGCTCCACTCATACATCTACACACCACTAACATCAGTCATGAGGCAAGTTTCCATTCCTCTCAAACTTCCTCCTCAGGTTTTGCTTCAGTTTTTAGTGTCCTTTGAAGGGTTGGGTGTGAGGCAAAAAGTATTATTTGCACAATATTTTTATAATGGCAAAAGAACACTAGTGTGTGTTTGGATTAAGGTACAACGTGAACTTGGGAGATCTCATGATCAGCAATAACCCTTCATATCATTCGAGAAAGCCGTAGTGTGAGAAGAAAAGCAGTACCAAAGTCAGAAGCTGTATAGAGTTCACTAACACAACAATATTTGCAGTACGAAACAAACGATCCTCATGTCTTGGCTTTGTATGTCTAGAGTGTGAAAGATAGTAATGATATATAACACATCATGGACGCCGACTCTGGAAAGTCAAAACAAAATCAATCATTGTTTCAAGCACGTGCGAGTTATCAAGCAGATGTGGGATGACATGAAGAAAAAGAAAATTGGTTCGGTTATCTGAAACGAACAGGAGAGGCCCCAGAAAGCAGACGTTTAGAAGGCAGCTTAAAAGTATTATGATGATCAGAGATCTAGTGGATAGACTTTGACTCTTAGGGCCCATTGTTAATATTAATTTCGACGCGTAGGCGTGACACTCGGCGAGTGAGACTCGAGGTTTTCCCATGCTCAACGTTTAAGCGCGACCATTTACAATTGTAGAGCAGGTGGTCCAACGTGCGCGTTTTGCTATTTTCAAGCGTCAAGCGAATATATACTGGACCTAGATCGGTGAGCGCCAAGCGACGCTTGCACGCTTAGTTGTTGCATGCTGGGATAGGAAAATGGCGGCATCAACGGATTCCATCGGCGCCATAAGAAAGGAAAACGTGGTGTGCTGAAAGGTTGAATGCTCAAAATAAACGGTCAGATATCTTAATTACAGTGACCTTGACCCATATAGCATCTAATCTTGGTGCTATAGAAGGGGGAAGTTGTGAAACAGCATAGTTGTACCGGAGTAGCGGACAGCATTAGCAAGCTCACGCGTTTGATTTGTAAATGAAAGAGCGTTTGCTTTAGCGTGACGATATCACGAGCCAAGCAGACTGTCTGCGCGCACTGCTTTGCTCATGAACTGGCGTACGCGTCCAGCGTCCAGCGTCACGCTCACGGACAAGCTTTTATATTGTAAACGCAGCCTTATACTTATCATCGCTGGCGGGAGTAGAAGCTCATGAGGATGCAATAATGGCATTTCTGGTAGAACTAGACTAGAGAGAAATTATAAGTGAAAATGAAAAAGGAAGCATACAATTTTATCAATGGGTCTACAAATGTTATTCAATGGTTTAACGACTGAAGGTAATGGTAAGACTGATAAGTTCGAATTTTTTTTAACACTGCTCAGATTTAAACAGGTGGGAAAGCCAAATCTGCTCGATGTATTTGTGTGCCTGTTAAATGCTGGCAATGCTACGTCAATACGGCTTAGCATAATTGGTCTCATAGGTTGAAGATTCAATTCCCACTCAAGCAGCCTGACATTTTAAGTCCAAAAGGCAACGGAAATAGGTTTGCCTATGTATTCATTTACAAGTTTAATTCATTGGATGCATTAATAAAGTTATTAAAATTCTTAAAAAGTCTTTTTTTTATGGATGTTCTACGATTGGTCTCGGACATTTTCTGTAAATTCTACCAATTATAAATTCTGTGTTGTGTTTGGTGACACTACATGTTCAAAATTGGACTTCAACACCCTGTCAATGACGTATGCTTTACAAAATTACACGGCTCCAATCATTCAAACAAACGCAAATTCTTGTAAATTTTACAGCTGGACATAATCACTAATTGTTAATTTTACACAAACAATTGTAAATTCTGCAAGTCTGAACTGAATAGGACGGAAAGCCAACGGCTCAACAAGAGTCAAATAAATACAGATGCCAACCTATTTACGTTGCCTTTTGGGCTTATATGTCAGACTGCCTGCGCGG
The DNA here is from genome assembly GCA_023313725.1 of Lithobius niger. Classification (NCBI taxonomy): domain Eukaryota; kingdom Metazoa; phylum Arthropoda; class Chilopoda; order Lithobiomorpha; family Lithobiidae; genus Lithobius; species Lithobius niger. The sequence continues at coordinate 7,640 of JAHWFP010179063.1, read as the reverse complement.
GGAATCGAACTCACGACCTTTGAAACCAAAGGACCAGGTCCTACCGCTAAGGTATACTGACATGGCCTACAAAGTAAATAGGTTTGCATCTGTATTTATTTATTTATTTGACTCTTGTTGAGCCGTTGGCCTTTCATCCTATTTAATCCTTATCTCACTTTTTATTTGTGTTCCATTCGTTAGTGGCGCGGCAAATAAGCGTCCCGCCAGTGGCAAATGGAAAGTGTATGTTTATATGCATATATGCACGTGTTAAATCCTGACTATGGACGTTTCCTTTTAAAAATTTCAACTTTTGCAACGTAGAAAAGAAACCGTTTAACATCCTTTTAGACCCGATAAACCCAATCACACATGTGCAATCCGGTTTTGACGTGTCGGGAATTTCTGGTGACGATATTATGATATCATACCTTTACTATACTGTCCTGCTGCGGTGCGGAGGTTTGCTGCCACAAACACCAGAACCAAGACCTTAAAATAAATATTACATAAAATACATTAATATCACAATATGAAGAAAGTAGCCGTTATAATGCAGCAATTGTGTGCTAAGCTTTTGAACTCTGACGTACGAAGTAAAAGATATTTAAAAAAAAAGAAGTTTGAAACCCCCAAACCTTATTGTATGCAGAATACTTCGTACAAAATTACTCCGAATATTAACGATCGATTGAAGAATCTTTTGCTTTTTAACTGAGAGTGTAGTGTTCCCATGTAACACTAACAGCCTGCCTAAGCATGTGGTTTCTGCTTCCTCGCTGAATAGCTGTTAGACTCGACCTGACAGTTGGCGGGTTTGATCCATTGTTGTTGAAGGTGACTTTGAGTCTTGTCTCGGCACCATCAATTCCTTATCTCATGAAAATATGTCAACATTATTGTATTTATAAATAGACATAAATCGCTGGAAAAAATACTAAGGAAAATTGGAAA
>JAHWFP010179054.1:7701-19728 GCA_023313725.1 Lithobius niger | reverse complement strand
AAAATTTTACACCTAGACCCTAACTGTCAAAGCTTGTCCGTGTTCCTTCTAGGTTTTGACTTTTAGATCCTTACTCTAAACATTTAACGTTCCGTTTTTGTTTATTAATTCGTGTTACTTTTAGAATTGCAGCTAAACTGTAAAACAGTGCAGTTAACGGTCAAAGCTGAGAGTTTAACACAAAAGACCCTAGGATGACCCTTACTAACCTGGCTATCGCCAATGGTAACAATAGAAACAAATCCTTGAATCTTCAGTCTATGCCTTGCAGCAGGCGTTTGCTAAGTGGCATTGTTGCATAATAACAATGTTTAAAACAATGTAAAACAATCAATCTGGTGGTTTAGAGCTCCGTAACCCCTGAACCACTTGACCAATTAGAAAAGGCCTTATGAAAAGGGCACATCTACAGAGCAGTACCTGTAAAATGAGCTAAGAACCAGCTTTATAGGACAAATGGTTTGACCTGTAGAGAGGACAGACGAAAGTATCCCCAGAACAACAACAACAAGAAGCAGAACAAGAAGTTGTCTATTTGGCCCCTGTCTGGATTTCGGGTTTGGCTGGACCGAATTTCAAAATTTTTGGACTGCAGACAGGCCATGACTAGTCAAGGCTAGATTCCAAATTTGGTTTAAAGATGCTTACTTTTGACGGAGTTATAAGCTCTCAAAGTTGAGAATTTAACACAGAGGTCCTAAGTCGACCCTTAGCTATGGTTGGGCAAACAAATTCATCATTGTTATGCACTACAATGAAAGAGGACGAGCGACCGACAATGTCAAACAAACAAATGAGACCTATAACAATCGACATATTGCATTAATAAAGCTAGCTCTTAAGAGCCGACTTGGAAGAGTATCAAAAGGTTTTAAAGGGTTTAACGAGCGTTAACCACTCCTGGCCATCTGCCCGAAGAGTTTCAAAGTTGGTTGAGTAACAATCACTGCATGCACAACTGTTGTTGGTTTGTTGGGCTTGGTATCAGAACAGAGAAACGTCCTCCATTGAAAATAAACATTTACTTCCATAACACAAATCAGCAGGGGTTCAAAGAGGGAGCAGAGATGGGGATATTCAGACCACACAATAGGGGAAACCGGGGCCACTACAGTGTTATGCTCTGGTATGCGGGAACCAGCTAGCCGGGGGTACAGCTAGTCTTTTATATTCTAGGTAATACTTTTACTTTGGGACCACTCTGTCTTTGAATTGTGTATGTTTCATTGGTAGGCATTATACTTTTCCTCTGCCAATAATGTAAAATCCCTCCGACAAGGTAATTCTTACCAACTTTATCACATACTGTTCAGCGCAAGTAAAAATATCTCAAGTATTGTCACAAGTACAGTCTAGACACACGCTAGTGTGTCACGCCAAGTTAGGCAACAATCAATACAACAAACATCACATCAATTCAATTGTCGAGGTTGTAAACCATTGTGCGCGGCGACATAGCGTCAGTGTCTTATATCTTGAAGCATGGTTGGGCACATTTCAGGTAGTTGAGGAAAAATAATAATGCGGTACAAAAGCTTAAATTGTGTTGAAATCAAGAGCAATGACCCACCAGACAAAAATTAACTTGTGTAGGAATGCCAGCTAAGCTGCTTTCAATGCAAAATTTGACCCTCAATAACGTTGAAAATGTGTAACTCTAGCTAATTCTAGTCCTCTCAGCCCCATGTTAATTTTCATAGGGTGATTATTTATCAATACCGAGATAACGGGAAGGCTTCCAGTTATGAAATTGGACGAATGGCTGCAGTACGATACGAACTGAGTACCTTTTATGGATTGGAACCTAGGGGTGTAACGAGGATAGCATGGGATGGTGCGTAAGTACGAAAATATTGTTATAACCATTGTTAGTATTGTCGGCATCGTCTCTCATTGGACAGGCAAAGTTCGGGCAATGACAACGTGTATACTGACGTGCGTGCCTAGACACACACTAGTGTAGAACAATAAATCTAAACAACGTTGCCGAAGAAATTGTATTCACGTCCAAATCACGAAAAATAAACCAACTCTAAAAACAAAGCAAAATAAACAAAGCCAAAAACTGATGAAGAGGCCACCAAGTTGAGAGTGGTTCGGCCCTTCAAAGGAGTGATATCAACACACCAAAACTAAAGAAATAAAACAAATTACAACAAAATTAAAACCAAACCAAAAACCTATAAACAGGTGACCATGTTAAGAATGGTTCGGCCTATAGGCAAAAGGTAGTATCAAATTGTGGAAAACCAATTTCTTGTTGATGTGCCACTTTATTACACATCTGCACGGTATGAATGTTTTGGTGTGTTGATATCACTCCTTTGAAGGGCCGAACCATTCGGAACTTGGCGGCCCCTTTTACCAGTTTTGGTTTTTGATATAAAAATGCAGCTTGACGAGTGTTGCTCCCACAATACATAAAAAACCGACCTTTGTTAAATTTTCGAGCACTATGCAATGCATTATGGGCTCGTTTACGTAGAAGCATTCGAACAATGCACAACAATTAAAAACGCAATTTCATCATATTATACTTGCTACAGCATACGGCATGAATGTCGTCAAAAAATTCCCATTAATGGATAAATGTGCAACCTTATTTCCGTCGTTACCTTTATCCAACGGAAGTGGCGTTTGCCTACCTGTAGGCTGCTGTAGCTTTTAGCAGGGTATTTTTTTTTTTTAGAGTTTTTGAAGTTGTTGTAAGAATGACATAGTGAAATTGTTTTTAATATTGTTGTACATTGTTCTAATGTTAGTGTCTTTGTTTCAAGGTGAACAAGACCATAATGCGTTGTGCCGTGGTTGAGAAGTTTAACAAAAAAGTTTTTTTTTCATGTTTTGCAGGAGCCTTGCTCGTCAGGATGCGTTTTTATTAATAGTAACTTTTCAGTTAATAAAACTTTCCAGCTCTTTACACCTTGAACTCTATCGTATTTCAACACACATCATCGTAAATTAATTTGTAGTAGCAATGCTTACTGTTTATAAACTGTGCGTCACCTCATTCAGGTGTCTTGTATTTGACAGCCTTATTCTTTCTTCAAATACACCTTCACGTTAACAAGTTCTAGCTATTAGGAACGCAAGCTTAATTAAATTACAAGTACAATACCGGTACGCATTAGGTAACTAGCACTTTTGACTAGTCTTTTTTAAACAAAATCATGACCATTTTTTTTATGGCACACAAATTAGGTAAAAAAAAAAAACTTAAGTTTTCTTTTTCGAAATTGGGGCTGCATCAGTTCCATAAAGACATGAATTACAGCAACGTTAATTCCGCATAGAGAATTGTAAAACTAAAATCGATTACCTTTTCCATCCTCTACAGCTTGTGGTGACAGAATTATTGTATTTTCGGTCAACTGAAAACTGTCAATACCTTTTATTTGGTGAAACGCATTTGGAACAAAGGGTTCCTGTTTTTGAAAGATTTTGAAATAGCCTGAAGTTGATGATTATTCATTATGATTCTGGAGTTACTCCGTAACGTATTAACATCGATCCATCAAACCAAACATAAAAAACAGCCTACCGTCGTTTACGAAATGTGCCGACCAGTAATTCTCTTTGGGCAGTCTCATTTCCTGAAATTTTATTCATCTTGAACTGACTCAGTCGAAATATTACTAATGTTAAAAAAACGTTTAAGGGCATAATATACGGTTGTAGCTTTTAAAAACATGCTCTAATGGAAGAGATACAAGAACAAGACATGCAACTTACTCATCGGCGTCGCACTAATACTCGTAAAAGAATCTGAAGCATCCAAAAAATATATAGGAGTTTCTTTTACACCGTCGCATTAGTGAAAAGCCGATGGCTTACATGTTTTTATCTTGTGTCTGTTCCTTTAGACAATTAAAGTTTCAAGGCTTAGATGCGTATATTATATGCTTAAGTGTGTTTTTAATACTAATATGTCTTATTTATTCCTTGGAAATGTGTCAGGTTCATTAAATAACTAGAATTTTAATAATGGAGATAACGCTTGCAAAAGCAGTGACATTAAAATAGCTTTCAACAGGCCCTGGTCCCTTCAATACTTGCGTTTTAACCTATAAAAGTTAAATCGGTCACTGGTTCGATATGTAAGTGGAAGCAAAATTTCCCAGCAGAAAGGAGAACAACAACAAAAATATTGTAGTGACATTAAAACAGCCTTCAAGAGGCCCTTGGTTTCGTATGTTTTATATCAAAGAGCAGGTTTTAACCTACGTTTTAATTATAAAAATTGAAAGTCGGTTAGTGGGTTAGAACTATAGGTGTGAGCAAAATTTTCCCAACAAGCAGAACAACAACAGAAATACTGTACGCACCATAAAATATCTTTTAAAAAAACACAGGCCCTTGCTAATACCTACATTTTAAGCTCTGAAAATTCAAATCGAATCATTGGTTCGATCTCAAGCCAACAAACAAATTTCCTCAACAAGAAGAACAGCCACAACATACGCCTTTCTCATACCTACATTTTAAGCTATAAGTATTAAAAAACGCTTAAGCGTAGAAAATACGGATGTAAGCCTTAAAAAAACATAAAGCCCTAAAGGAAAAGATATTAGAAAAAGACATGTAAGCCAGCAGCGTCGCACTAATACGTGTAAAAGAATCTCCAGCGACCAAAAAACAAGATGAAGCTTCTTTTACACGTATTAGTACGACGCTGATGGCTTACATGTATTTTTCTAATATCTGTTCCTTTAGGGCTTTATGTTTTTTAAGGCTTACATCCGTATTTTATAGGATTGAGCGTTTTTTAATACTAATATCCATTATTTTTTCTTGTTTCAGCAAGAATTACACAGAAAAGAATACTGTAATCACCTTAAAATAACTGTTATAAGACAACCTTTTTAATACTCAATTTTAAGAGCTATAAAAATTGAAAATCGGTTCTTTGGTTCGATCTCTAGGTGAGAACAAAATTTCTCCAAGAAGAATCACAACAATAATTGTAGTCACATTAAAATAGCGTTCAAAAGGCCATAGGCATTCTTCATACCTATGTTTTAAGCTGTAAAACTTGAGCATAGGTTCATTGGTTCGATTTTCAGGTGTAGCGTAGCTTTTACGGGCCAGAATTTGGGCTAATTATGAACATTGAGTTAAAAGCCATTAAATTTAGTACACAAATCAATTCTTAGCTAATAAATCGAGCTAGCTATGGAATCTCTCAAGATGCCCCCTAAGGCCCTTTCCTGTCCCCCTACCACACTCACCTTTACTAGTATGAATTTTGGTACGACATTCATTCCTAGTAGTAGAAATTGAACCAGCCATGAATCCCCATGAAATACCACCAGAGCCTCCCCCAGCATCCCCTGCCCCTCCTTTGCACCTCATGAAGCATCGATGACCAATGAAGGGGACAAAGGAGGGAGCTGGGGGCCCTTTGGGGGTATTTCATGGGGGTTCCATGCCTGATTCGATTTATGCTGCTAAGAATGACTTGTACACCAAATTTCATGTTTTTAACTTTATCTGTAAGAATTTGTTGCCCAAGCCCCTGTGAGTGGGCACGGACGGGGAGGCGCTGAAGGTCCTTGGGGTATTTCATGGAGTCCATGGCTGATTCGATTTTTAATGTTAAGAAAGACTTGTGCATCAAATTTCATGTTTTAGCTCGATTTGCTGAAATTTGTTACTCCACATAATGACTTCTGCCCAGTGCTCTACAATAATTATTGTTCTACTGACGAGAATACCGACGAAAATCTCAGTGTTCAAAGAGCCCTGCTTCGGTGTTAATGCCTACATTTTAAGCTACACAAATTGAAAATCGGTTCATTGGTTTGACCTCTATGTGAGAGCAAAAATTTTAGCCCATTAGGCTTTCCGTGTTAAGAATATTGTAGTTACATAAAAATAGCATACGAAAGGCCCTCGGCCTTGTCCATACCTACGTTTTAAGCTGTAGAAATTGAAAATCGGTTCAGTGGTTTGATCTCCACATGACAGCAAAGAGTCGCAACGACAACATTAATGATTTCTGCCCAATGCTCCAAATAATAATTGCTCTTCCGACGAGAATACTGTAGTCACATAAAAATCATGTTCATGAGGCGCTAGTCGGTGTTAACACCTACATTTTAAGCTATACAAATGAAAATCGGTTCATTGGTTCGATCTCTAGGTGAGAGCAAAGGTTCTAGCCCATTTGGCTTTTCGTGTCAAGAATATTGTAGTTACCTTAAAATAGCCTAAGAAAGGGCCTAGTCCTTGTCCATACCTACGTTTTAAGCTACAGAACTTGAAAATCGGTTCAGTGGTTCGATCTCCAGATGAGAGTAAAGAGTCATAACAACAACATTAATGATTTCTGCCCATTGCTCTACAATAATATTTGCTCTGCCGACGAGAATACTGTAGTCACATCAAAATCGTGTTCAAAAGGCCCTGTTCGGTGTTAATACCTACATTTTAAGCTATACAAATTGAAAATCGGTTCATTGGTTCGATCTCTAGGTGAGAGCAAAAGTTCTAGCCCATTTGGCTTTCCGTGTCAAGAATATTGTAGTTGCATTAAAATAGCCTGCAAAAGGCCCTAGGCCTTGTCCGTACCTACGTTTTAAGTTATAGAACTTGAAAATCGGTTTAGTGGTTCGATCTCAAGGTGAGGGCAAAGAGTCCCAACAACAACAAGAATAATAAGAACAACAACAACAACAACAACAAGAAATGGCCATGCTGTGGACGCCGAACGGTTCAATTGTTGTCATTAAAATTTGTAATGTGGTGAAATAGTTATGACACGACTCCAAATACCGAATTTCGTTGGTCTATGTCAATTTTGGGCGAAACTATAGGAGTTCAAAGTTTGACGTTTAACAATGAAGTTCATTCTGAGGCTTACCGCGGTCCTTGATAAAACTTGAAAATCGGTTTGATCTCCAGCTGAGGGCAAAGCGTCCCAACAACAACAACAAGAAACTACCAAGCTATGGAGACCAAACGTTTCGATAGTTGTCACTAAAGTTTTTAATGCACTGAAATAGTTACGACACAACCGCAAATACCTAATTTTGTTGGTCTATATCAATCAAGGGAAAACTATAATGTTGCAAAGTTTGACATGTATCATGGCAGTTCATTGTGACCCCTACACAAGGACCACTATATTGCGGTCCTTTGTACATGGAAACGGGCAATATTAATCTTATATAAAATAGTAATTTCCTACACAATTGGTGTTTTTGTTGCAAGACCTGAAGAAGTGTTTGAATTGACCCACGTCTCTTATTCCTAAACTAACCAAAGTCCGTACTTCACACGTTACCAGAAATTCTTTTCCTGTTTTCATAACGAATTTGAGTTTTGTTTCTTTTTAAGATTGTATATATCTCAGTGACATAAACAAGAACCGTGTCGGTTTTTTTTTTTGGCCGACCCTACTTTGGGTATATTATGAAGTCAGATTAAAAAGGAATCTTTCATTTGGTATAGGACAGAGATGCCTCACCTGCTCCCCACAGAAGCCCCCAAGGTAGACACTCCATAATTAACACAGGACCTCTAGGAGTAATGGGTAGAGCCTTCAAGAAAGGGTTGGTATAGCGTAGAACAATTAATGCCAATTGACTGTTTAAAACCAAGCCAACGGTTGCATAACTTTAGCGGATATCACAAAATACAAAACTTGGAACCATACACATTAACGCTTAGTTATTGGCTAGGTATATAAGGCCGGATGACAACATACATCTTTGTAAGTAAAGTAAGAGTATATCAGGGAAGGTATTCATGCATGGTAAGAATAGAAATTTGTTCCTGTGCATGTACTGCCTAGATGCTAAGATTAAGGTATGAATGATAGCTGAAATTTATTTATGAATTTTTTAAATTTTATTTTCACCTGCAATTATTAGAAAAAACTGAAGTTTAACTGCAGTTTCAACTGCAGTTTAACTGCAAAAGAGAACTGCAGTTTTTTGGGATGGGCAATTTACTGCACTTTCACTGCACTTTTTTTTTGCAGTTTTTCTGCAATTAATTTTCATCAGGGTAGCCACTCACTCAACAGGAATAGAAAGTAGATACTCGAAAATAAGAGTGTTATTTGAAGATTAGAATTACCAAGGGAAAAAAGGGAACTCTGGGAATTGAAACCAGGACTTCCGGGAGGTGAATACCAGCGATTTAGGCACAAACCCAATGGGAATAGATAGTAGATAGTGGAAAAAAGGGTGATATTTGAACATCTGGAGACTTAGCATTGAAAGAAAAAATACAGCCACTCTGGGGATCAAACCCACCACCTTTAATTCTGAAAGCTAGCATGTTGCCGCAGTATCAAACTGGAATCTGTATGAAAGGCTTGAAAGTAACTTGACTTAGCATAAGGCACCCAGAATGGGCGGCCATTTTGTTCTGTTTCAATCAGGCAAATGGCCGCCACAAGAATGGACTCTTCCAGAATGAATCAAGAGTTTTCATTGGTCAAAATATGTCTCCTCTTCTGCCATTGGTCATAGTTTCGATTCTGCATAAATTAGGCGTACATTTTTTTCAGCTTTTATCAATGTTTTAGTTTTTGAAACTGGGTTGAAATTCCAAGGGGTGCTTGGTACTTAGGTTTAAAAGGGAATTAATATGCTAGGGGTTTTTGAGCAAGTGTGTGTTTGGCTTTCAGACTGACAAGGTTTCTAGGGCAAGAGTGGCAGCAAGGCAACATGAGTCTAACATTGTGAAAAGGGTAATGTTTTGAGTTATTTTGGGGGAAATCCCTTTTCACCCTCATTTGCAGTCACAAGCCAAAAACATTCACACACACACACACCCCCCCCCCCCCCAAAAAAAAAAAAACTGTCCCAAATCTAGTCAAACTAACGCCATCATTGTCTGGAGCCTCCATGGGTCCTTTTCAACTCCTGCCTCAATCAAAAATTAGTTCAAAAGTTTACCTAACATTGTCTGGGCCACTTGGTTCTCCTGCCATCCTAAATGTGCCCGAAATTCAATGAAAATTAGCCAAAAACATTGTGTAGGGCACCAATTCGTCCAAAATTATGTCTCCCCGAACTGTCTCCTATCAAAACCTTAACAGAACCTTCTCTGGACCTCTTGACAATAGGAATGTACCCCACTCTAATTTCAGTGTACCACTGCCATTTCTTGATGCTTGAAAAAAAACTGGCTGTAAGCAAACTCGAGCCAGCAGTTCCTTGGTTTGTAGACCAGAAACCTACCACTGAGCCATTGTAGCCAGACATGTCATTGTTACTATACAGTAAATGTTACCTTAATCACTGTCATTGCTAATGACATTGAAAAAAATTGGATGGAACAAATTTTTTTTTACTTTTTTTTTTGCTATAACTTTTTCAAATTTTAATGGATTTTAATAAACCAGTACATCATTCGAAGCGTCTTATTGAGAGCTGTCTAATGCTTTTTACTGCGTGTTGATAGAGCAAACCGAGAAATACCTTCAAAAACGTTTTAAAAAACGTTACCAGCAACGTTACCAGCAACGAATTTGAGAATTTTTTATTTTTAAGATTGTATAAGGCTACCAACTGCTGTTCTCTTAACGAATTTGATTTTTTTTGGTCATTTTTAAGATTTTCTTTGTGTCAGTGACATAAGAAACATCAGTTTCGTTTTTTTGTCGGCATACTTTGGGTATATTATGAAGTTAAAAAAAACTTAATCTATCATTTGGTATATTTGAGATTTTGAGAAATTTTGAAGCCTGTGTTTGTGCCAGTCACTTGAAGAAAAAAAAAACACTTGGGCACAGTGCCCTTTCCTACTAACCTGCCAATTTTCAACAAGCTTGGACGTATAGTCTCTCTGTAATATTGTTCTGTAGCAACTCATAGCACATCCAAATGCTAATTAGCATGTGAATGTGCTATGAGTTGCTCAGAACAAGATTACAGAGAGACTATTCAACCTAGGTTATCGAAAGTTGGCAGGTTGGTATGAAATGGCACAGTGGCTAAGTATTTTTTTTTCAAGAAACTGGCACAAACACACGCTTCAAAATTTAAAAACTCCAATTCGTTAATAAAAGGGAGAAAGAATTTCTGGTAATGTATGACATGTTGGCATTGTAATAACACAGTCTGTCTCTTGATGCTGTAATTGGTGATCGGCTGAATATCGTCTTAAGTACCTGTAATATGGTTGCGCTCAATGACCTCGCATTTGTTCGCAACATTTCCCAACACCATATTGTCTATTAAGAAGTCAGAGCTTTTGACGAACAGGTTACTAACCTTCTCTCCCTTGGTCGTTCACTTGATACTACAGGGCCGTCCGTAGCAAGCAGTACAGATGGTGCGGTTTATCCGAACACTCACAATGCGGCTGCTGTCGTTGTAAAGAATAGGCCTTGCGTGGCCGAGTGTAACCTATTCTAAACTAAAGTAGACAAGACTGACTGCAGGGGTAAGAGATATTTATTAATTCATTGACAGTCCCTTAAATACAAGTTGGTAGTCAGCTGATCAAGGCAGCTAACTAAGCAAAGCTATTACATCGTCTGGGGGTATGCGACCCATCTGGGCCGACTTCCAATTGACGTCCCATGTAGGTTGTTGTTACATGACGTAGGGGAGGGCGACTTATACCACAATACCCTCTAAGTAAAATGTGCGGTGATTTTCTTTATCAAAGTTGTTTTTACTGCTGTACGCCTCACAAGATTTCACCATTATTACGAGGTTTTAGAGCACAATGGTGTGTCAGCTTATTAAAGCGAAAATACTATGAGTGAAAATGTTTTATAACACGTGCGACACAATAGCAACGTGAAGCGGCTCCAGTCCAATGGCGGATCTCGCGCTCTTCTTCAAGCAACGCGACACCAGCGCTAATAGTTCGTCTAGCGTTAATATGTTTCTTAAATCTATGTTTTTATGTTTTTATTATTGTTTTTTTTTTTAATGTTGCTCTCCCACCCACACATCATAATAAATAAATACTGAAATATTGATATACTGAAATACTGAAATAGAGAAATCTATATAACTAAGATAATAATGTTTGTTCGTTTGTGTGTCGCCAGATTACCGAGATTCTCAATCTTAATTCTTATTTATACTGTTCGTGCATCCGCAGGGGGAATCTTGATCATCTTTTTTTCTTTTGTTGCCTATCGCTGTCAAACAGAATGCCTGTATGAATGAATGAATGACGGAATTGTCTGTATAAGTAATGATTCGAACTGTGTTTTCAACAAAGAGACACAGTACTGGTGACGTCACAATATTTTCATGCAAACGGTATCTAGGCCTCTTTGTCTCTTAATCCTGATCTAACTAAATCTAATGAAACCTTGGGCAACTGCTAATGGGAGGGAAATCACAGCATTTTAATGCAATTGCGAAATCACAACAATGCTCAACGATGCTCAACAAACTAAAGAATTACCTTGATTCCCACTACGACTTCAATAGAATTAGGAGTGGGAATCTGGGTAATCTGGCGACAATCTAATGAAAGCGTGTGCGACTGTTAACGGGAAATTCAGTATTTTCATGCAAACGGGAAATCACAACAATGCTATAAAAAACCGGCCATATAAGGGGGACTGTCCTAGTACTGAAATAATGAAATAATGAAATATTGAAATACTGAAATGCTGAAATGCTGAAATATTGAAAAACTGAAATATTGAAATACTGTAATACTGTAATACTGAAATACTGTAAAACTGTAATACTGTAATATTGAAATACTGTAATATTGAAATATTGAAATACTGTAATACTGTAATACTGTAATATTGAAATACTGTAATATTGAAATACTGTAATATTGAAATATTGAAATACTGAAATATTGAAATACTGAAATATTGAAATACTGAAATATTGAAATATTGAAATACTGAAATATTGAAATACTGAAATATTGAAATACTGAAATACTGAAATACTGAAATATTGAAATACTGAAATACTGTAATACTGTAATACTGTAATATTGAAATATTGAAATATTATAATACTGTAATACTGCAAAGGGGAAATCAGAACAATGCTCTACAAAACCGGCCATATAAGGGGGACT
>JAHWFP010179050.1:0-20594 GCA_023313725.1 Lithobius niger | reverse complement strand
GCATAGAATGGCGCGGTACGCGCCATTCTATGCGAAAAATGTCGACAGATGTACCTACAGCCTATAAAAACAAATAAAGCCAAGGTAGCTAGAAACCAAAAGAAGCTGCTATGTCTCGTTTCTCAGCAGGAATTTTTACTTTATTTTTTCTTCTTTTGTAAGTAAACAAACGGCACGAAACTCCCGTATGAATCTAACATCCTGCTTGGTGAAATTCGAACCAAGGCAACTGACCTAACTTAAAAATAACAATGCAACAAGTAAACATAATAAAATAAACATAATACAGCGAACCCAAAAAACACAATGGGAAACACAGGGTGGCGAAAAGGATTTGACTGAAAAGAAAATTTAATAAAAAAAATCAGTGGGCGAGATAGAAACGAGCAGTTTCACAGCTTTGTAGATTGACGCAGAAAGAAGGCTAAGTAATTCCAATCGGAAATTCGTTCTTTTACATGCCACACCAGCACGAAGCATGACAGGCAGTGGCATAACTAGTTGGGGGGGGGGGGGGCAAAGGGGCGGTTCGCCCCCTCTGAGATTTTGAAAACTTATTCGGCAAATTGGCCAAGTCACTTTTTCCATAGCTGAAAAATTATTTACCACCAGATGGCTGCATTTTGAGGTCAAAGACGCAACTTTCATCTTAGCTAATTTATACTTCTACTGTTTCTCCTTTAATTAAATCACTAAAGTAACCAGGTAACAAATGGAGAAATATGAAAATCAGTAAAGATAAACATTAAGAATTACTAACTCCATATTTTGCTTAAAATTCCCAACAAAGTATCAGTGTTTAAAAAATAAGTATCTAATGCGAAAAACTGAATTATTTACATTACAAATTTTTTATACGTATAATGCAGTCAGCAAAGCTGGTTTTATAAAAATGGTTTTAACGGCACTTTACAAGGCCAGAAAATGCCGGAAAATAGCAAAATGCATCAGCTTCCGGGGCTATTCGGTTCTCCCTCCACACCATTTTGGCTAAACGCCTAGTGTTGCCCCCTCAGTACAAAACCCTAGTTACGCCACTGATGACAGGGCCCTTCTCTTCCCGAAAACGCCCGATGTGGCTGAGGTAAGCCTCGAACCAGAAATCTCCAGGACGTACGAGACAGTCGTGCCCACCATCAAACTTCCTTGACCTGCACCATAATAACGTTCGTATATGCAGTATCATTACCGCAACAGCAACAGAAGCAACGTTTCGGAACACTCCGAATCAGAACACGTAAACGCCATCTGTGATCTGTTATGGTGGCTACACAAATTAATAAGATGACGAATAGTTCATCCTACTGGACGAATAGTTTATCCACAAAAGTAGCCAACTTTTACACAAAACATCAAAGCAACCAGAGAAATGGATTGTGAGCGCCAACTTCTGCTATTCGGGTAAAAGTGTGTGCTACCAGGCCACAGTTGCACACTGAAACGAAAACCATTCCATGTACAGCCGGTTTGACATGCTGGAACGGCTTATTCGCAACGAATGTTGCAGTGTTACCATACAACAAAAACGTCCAATATTATGGAGTTAAACCAAGGCTGTACAACAGTTGACCTGCCATTTACCAAGCACACGCCGTCCTTAGACGGATTGCCAGCTCGTGGAGCTAAGAGTACTGATAGAGGCACTACCATGAATTTGCCACAGCAGCTAAAGATTCCATAGAGTTTTACAATTTTATTTCTGCAGCCTAAAAAATTAAAAAATTTGGTAGTCCAGTAGATATATATAAGTGAAAAAGAATGTATACCCGAAACAAATTACAATAGAAATGAGTCCATATGGGTCGAGTCTTTAAACAGCAATACTAAAAATAATCAAATTCTACAAAAGCCTATTCACTAGACTATGCCTTCAGTAATGATCCGCTTTCTTAACTGATTTGATTAGGAGGACTACCTATTGAAATGAGTTTTTCAGGTTTCATAGGGCATTTAAAGGCAGGTTATGGTTTGGAACGAACATTGGAAAGTGTATATGCAAAAAATGCTGTCTTAACATGTTTTATGGAAAGGCAGCAGCTTTTGCAGGATGAGGGCACTTCCTTGTTGACAGAGCACTTAATTCAATGTTACTTTTACGTGCTTATGGCATTCCCTTAAGTTTCTGCTACGCGGATGACGAAAAGCAAGCAACAGATAAATTGAATGATATGCTGGACGAAGCGTGTAGCTTGTACAAAGGAGCATTAGTGGGATCCATTTCCGTCTAAGAGGCATGTTCCGCTGAAGCCCTGGTAAGAACTGCTAGACAAATGCAAAAGACGGAGGACAAGTTGAAGACACTTGACGACTGCTGTAGCAGGATACAATCTGTATGCGAAATCTGTCTACTTGCAAGGAATATGTCGACTTGAAACGGACCATCCATTACTACAAGTCATTTAATGAGGGAAGGAGGACTTCATGTAATAAGAAAAAATGAACCATTTTGGGATGGCCATTCTTCTGATCTTATAATCAGACAAGTCCTTATGAGAGCTTGAAGGAAAGAGGCAGCTTGACTAGCGGTTAAAGAATGGCCGAGATTGAAAGACTTGTATGAACAGCAGCTTGTGCTGATTTTCACTCGACACCAGAAGTTACGGGAGAAATGTGCATCACGAGTGAGCAGCACATAGATAAGCAAACCCCTTACAGGAAAGAGTTGCCAGGGTATAGAATTCTTTGAATGAATGTATCAGTTTGGGAGAGAAGACTTATACAGAATATTATGAATAGTCGTAGTGCAACAGAAAATGTTAACATTGATGAAGCTGATGATATTGGTAGGAAGCTTCCCAGTGGAATAACTGGAAAGACTGTGGAGAAGTACATTTTCAGAAAGATAGGTCACGTTGTTGCAACTGGTGTAGGGTCAGCTGTTAAAATTGAAAAAGGAGCAGTACAGGCAGCTTATGCGAATTGTAGGAACATCAGACGAGGAACCTGCTTCTTTAAATGTACGACTTCTGTACGCTTGCTGAAGCCATTTGTAAACTTGCAACGTAAATTGGGTTATGTTCTTTCTGGATGGAGGATTATTGCCGAAACGTCTTCTGAACTAAATGCAGAAACATATGCCAGGTGTATACCGAATTTGTGACCAAGAACTTTGAAAAAGCAACAGTTGTATGTGATGGATATGAAACCATCACTACCACCAAATACGAAGAGTACGTTGCAGGGTATGGCATGCAAAACATGATGTACTAACAGTGCAAACAGCCATACTGTCTGCCGCTCAGTCAGATACAGTACTGACAGGACGACGAAACTGATTTCTGGCTCTTTTGTGCAATTATGCCAATAGTTAAACTACATAACATTTTTGTGATGTCACAGAAGCAGTGTAAATTGCGGAACATAAACGACATAAGAGAAACGCTTGGATGAAGTTTGCAACTCTCTTCATTTATCCATGCCCTAACTGGTTACGACACAACGTATCATCAAGAAAGTTATGCAAGTATTTTCCTAAACAAGCAGCAGTTTTCAGAAGTCAAGCAACCTTGGAAGAAGTAGCGTGGTTGGCGTAAAAGCTATCCCACTCTTATATGGTGGGAAACCCAGTGAGACGCTGAATCAATTGCGATACAAATTATTTATGGAGAAACTGGTATCATCCATTACTGCTATCCAATAAGAATGCCTCCCGCAAACGACAGCTGCATTGTAAATTTCTCAGCCTGCATGTCTACCACGAGGTAGAAGTATGGAGAGATGCCCACGATTTACGTCCAGAGAACTGGAGCTGGACAGTTAAAAATGGTACTTGCCAATTGACATTGACGTCCATTTTAAGAAATTTACCACCAGCATGCACCCCAAAGTCTATTGCACATAGTCAAGTACAACTTCAAACTGGGCTGTGCTACAAGGAAATGTAAGTGCGTGAAGTTTTCTCTGGACTGTTCCTGGGGAATCTGCAAGGGTTAACGCTGTGAAAATACACCCCATGTGGATCACTCAGGAGATGTGGACTAATATGTAATCTACATCATTAAACGTATAATGTGTTTACACGCATTTTTGTGTTTCATGTACCTCTATCCACCTAAAAGATGAATGTAGTGCCAAATGAAACATAAATTATGCTTTGAATAGGCTTATTTTCATTGCTGTTAACTTCATGTTTTTACCCTCAAACAGGCGAAAAACAGCTCTGAAAATTGTTTCATGAAGTCAGAGTTCGCTCTGGCAAAGTACAAACTAGGCCTATCAGAAATCGAAATTCGAAGGAAACTTGGTTGCCAAAAATAAAAACACACCTACAATGACGACATTATTTTGCATCATACATAAATAGTATGAGCAACACAGCAAAATAAAGTTTTAAAAGGTTGTGAAACGTTCTCGCTTCTGAAGCACATATTAAGCGAGCAAAGCGAGCGATTTCCGTGTATCGTAAACCATTTCAACGTAAAACAAAAACTGCAAAAATTGCAATTAGCTAGAGCTCTAATAATCGGTACACCGATTTTGCAATAGGCTACTGTGTGTTTCCAATAAACGGTATGAAGCATGGATTGATGCAGTGTTGGCAAATTTTCTACAAATCAAATTTGGATTCTGGCTGTTTGTTTTCTTCATGGAAATTGTTTTTGGTATGGTTGGTTCCCATTCATTAGGTTACATTACGTTGTTGTTGTTGTTGGTGGTGGTGGTTACAAATTTAAATGTGGCAGGCGTAGTTTCTGGTATTTGTTAGTTAAATTACTGCTCTGTGTCCCATTTTCTTGTGAGATATTTAGAAAGCTCTGGTTGCATAATGTTTACAATATTGAGTTCGGATGAAGGTTGCTGGTTCATGACCTGCTTTCCTGGTGTTGCAAAGTGGTGTATAGAGAAAGACTAATGCACACAAATTGCGACCCTTTGGGGGGGGGGGGGCATCCCAATCAATAGGGTGATCGGTATCCATATGGAGTGATGTGCTGTTTTATTGTGGTGACTTTGTTCAGCGTATCAGAGATATGGTCCCTAATTCTCATACTTACTCCACGCCTGGTTTCCCCGATGTAAACAGCACCACATGGCACCAGGTGCGGAGAGAATATTAGAAGGAATATGTCTCCAATACGATTTCGGATACAACGCATTTCTGAACCCCCTGAAGAACATAATACAAAACATAAACATGGAGCCAATGAACAAGTAGGGAAGGAAAAAAAATGAAAAATAAGCCCTTGACATTTGGCGTAAGAGGTAAGGTTCCAGCTGACATCTGAAACTAATAGAGATTATTTACAACTCGTACAACTTTTTTAAAAGCATAAAAACTACTGCACCGTAAAAAATAAGGCAGACAGTATTTTGGTAATTGATAAAACGACACTAGAAAGTAATTTTTGAAATTATATTTAGGCACGGTATTACTGATAAATAATGGGGCTTCTTAATGGCAACTCCCAGCTCGAACATTGCTTATATGTTGACTTGAGAGCCACTACGCTATGTAGTCAACATGGCAGCCTGATGGGTTAAGTTCCGTAGGACTAGATCCGCAGAGAGGAATTTCTCATCTAATGCTGGTGGCTGCCTGCAGCCATGATATCTCTCATTCATTTCACACATGAGACACATAAAAAGATGCCTGAAAGCACGCGTGTTAGTATGCTGTTGTAGAGGCTTACTTTAACTAAATTGTTCGAATACTTAGATTTATAACAGTTAAAACTTGTTTACGGTACTGCAATAAAAGGACATACCACCTTTTCATTAATTTCAAGCATCCTGTGCTAAATAGTTTTTGCAACATTTACGTAGGTCAGAATAAATGTACCAAACCGTTTCTCAAAACGCGAAAAATAGGAAAATGAATGCCTTTGCAACATTTACACTCGTTTGAACCAATACTGCAAAACTGAGCCATACAGGAAAGCCAACAGGAGGAATGTACCTTTAATCTATGATTACTTTCCTTTTCTTTTACTATTCCTTTTTTTTTTTTTTTACAGCTATGTAATGTGCTATGTGGGCAGTTTAGCGAGTTAAGTAGGCTAGGCTAGCCTAGGTCAATTAAGTCACGTCTTTTAATGGTTGGAGACCGTTGAGAACTGCGTTCAAACCTTCCCCAGCAAAAATTTTCCATTGTTAAACCACTGTTTATAATCATAGGTTTCCATTGTTAAACCAAGGGAAGATTGAGACCAACCATTGTTATCCAAGGACTGCAACATAGTAAAGGTTTCCTGTGGTAACTAGTGACCACGGTTTTGACCGAGGTTTAACCACGGGTAAATTGGGATCAACAATGGTTTTAACAAGGCTACCCATATTTAATCATGGATCATTTTTACTAGGGATGGGAGGGTCTAAAAAAATAAAAGGCTTGAGCTTTTTTTTTTAGATCCCCCTCTTCTCACAACAGTGACAAACATGCTGTGATTTTAATCATTCCCTTACAGTGATGCCAATTGGAAAGGTAAAAACCAGTAACATACAATTACCAATCTAAAAAAAAAAGTTTGTTCTGCTTCCTAGCCTATTTCAAACTATGCGTTTTCCGCCCAACACCGACAAGAGCTACATGCCTCAACCTCATGATCCCTACTGCGGAAGGTATCTCCGCCTAGCCACCTAAAAACCCAAAATGGTTGGGTGCCAGCCTGGCTGACCTGCGACGGTGGATTTCACACAACCCTCTCAAATGTGAATCCAGTAGCAGTCTCCACTTGGCCAGTAAACCTTACAAAGCACTCGCCATTTCATAATTTCTACTCGCCACATACCAAATACATCTTGCACGATGCATGGTTTTTCTAATTTACGCATTTACGAAATTGTAAAATTTTCTTTAACCCCAGTATTAATGAAGAAAAAGTAGTTACGTAGCCCTTATAAATCTCAGCATAACGCCGCTAACCGTTCATCTCTAACTTGTACGGTTCCTGAGATATCGCTCTTTGAGTGTCAATGTATGTTGCTAGTCGCCTTTTGGCAAGTAATGCTAAATTCTAACTCGCCAACTGCTGATTTCCATTCGCCAAATTAATGGCGAGTGGCGACCAACATTGGAGAGGGTTGATTTCACACGTAATAATGTTTTCTGGGTCCAAACGAGCTAGCCACGGCTGACGCGCAGCCGCCCAGCCCCGAAACTCAAATGTGGCCAACTAGCCCTGGCCAGCCTTATTTTTAAAGTGGCACTATCACCGATTGAAATGCGAACGAAAATACCGTGGCGCCATCTAGCGGCCGTGATATTGTTAATCTTTATAGCTTGCTTCGTCCAGGTGCACGAGGACGAACCAAATTTTCAATTAATAATTAAGGATGTCGTGGCTTGTTTGTTGCGTTAAAAGAAATGCCGTTATGCATTCCTTCGCTTGGTGCTAGCAAACGCTAGATGGTACTACACAGCGCTAGATGTTGTCAGAATTCGTCTGCTTTCAATCGGTGATAGTGCCACTTTAACGTGTGAAATCCGAAGCGCAACTTCTCGCCCTCGTAGCCTTGCAGTGCAGCCCACTACAGGTCAACAAACTACAGGAAAACGGTAAACACTACACAAGAAATAGCTACAAGAGTCAATCGTAAATTAAATCGTGGCTATTACACGGATTGAAAAACACGTGGGAGAAAGGAAGAAGCTAAGTATTACACCTTCGTAAAAAAAAAACGGTAGTTTTTTTTTTAAGTTATCTGAATTCAAACTTAACTTACGTCAAAGAACCAAGTTTCATAGATCATGAAGTTATGTTGTCAGCAAAATGTTACAGAATGAAGGACATATATTTAGCCTACATAATAAAAAAAAAAGAGAAAATAATACGTCGAAATCAAAGTGATAAGAACCATATCCATTTTTCTATTCTTGAACGTTAGACCTTGGATTAATAACTACACTGCCCCATCCAAGGACTCGATCCGTCAATCTTTGAATGTATTTATAGATAGACACTTCAATCGCCGAACCACACCGACCACTAAGATTTAGCTATTGGAGCGTCGGTATTAGGGAAACTCTATGGAAGTCACTCATTTTTATCAGGTAAGTTTTCCACGTTCTGTTTTAGTAAGAAAAAAAAACTGCAGTTTTCTTGCTCATATTGCGACGTGGTAGAAATCACAACACTGCTCATGATGTAAGGTGATGTCAAAATGTGAGGAAGAGGGTGACCCAAATTAAAATGACCTTGGATTTAATTCAGCTGCAACCTCCCCTCCCCTTTACCCCATTCACCCAGCAAGCGGCAACGCGCCTTCATGAATCAACGGGCAAGAAAAGCCGATATACACGTTCGTTGGAATTCGACGGTTAACATAAAAAATGAAAATTTCACATATTACCTGGCATAAATGCACCATTCTCACCCAAAATTACCGTACCCTATACCTGCTATATGCATATATAAGTCTATTACATATTAATGCGGCACTTACAGCGAAAATTGCGTTTTGGAGTCCAAAGGGAATGGGAGTAAGTCTCGTAAAGGCGACCACTCGAAATGCGTGGGGTCCGCCCACTACAGCCAAGGTAGCACGAATACTTTCATTGGACATCAACTTGTTCTTGAAAAATTCGCTCAGGAACCTTTTGATGGCCAAATGTGATACTACGACACCCACTGCGACAGCAACCACGACCAGCACGACGCCAAGTACAAGTCCTTGGAGGTATCCGCACGCCACATTGAGCAGGATATAACCCCACGTAAAGGGGAACGATACTAGGGTGAACAAGAAAACGAACAACACAAAAACAACGTATTCCTCCTGATCCTCCAGCCAGAGAAGAGTGTAACGAACGTAATCCCGGCACACAACCAACAGAAAACAAACTAAAACCACCAGAATTATTGTCGACACCACGGTGGTGCAGTTGAAGTTTCGTTCCTGTTCGTGATTCTTGTTATTGTTGTTGTTGTGGTGGTGATTATTGTTGTGGTGGTGGTGGTGGTGTGGGTTGAAATTCGTCGTCTCTCCGATCCCGGTTGATCCAATGCTGTCAGGTTCATCATCAATAACGTCCACCACGATATTGGTGCACGTTACTAAGGTAGACGAGTCGTTGTTAGGGTTGTTTAAACCATCCTTAATGCTGTTGCTACTCCGTAATTCCCGGTAAATAAAGGCTGTGTCTTCACTATCTGAATTCTTCAAGCAATCCCCGGTCTTGCTGAAGGCCACCATTATCTTGTTCGTGTCGTTTTTGTTGTTGTTGTTTTCGTTGAAATAATATTGAGGTGTTAGCACGATACATGATCAACCAGCCGCGGCCAAGCCGTCCGCGTTTCTCACCTTGCTCTCTTCTAGCTGTATCGCATGCCGTCTGACTGACGCACTCGGCCAATATCTGCAAGGTGCACCACTCTCTCTCTACCTCTACGGTGAATCACAGACAACCTGGGAGGAGCAACCGGTTCGGCATTAGAAATTAAAAAAAAAAATGCTTTTCTGCCATATTGATCCAATGCGCGCGTGGCTACTGACGTCATTACGAAACACGTCAGTACATTCATCCTTTTCTGGCGCGTGCACGATTTTTTTCTTTTTATTTGCTCGTAATAGTATTTTAATGGTATTGACCAAGTGAGCGAAGCGAGAGCTTGCCTCACTAGTTGACTTCAGGGTCCCCCCACATCATGGTTTGTCGATTAGCGTCGATCAGTGTCGATCAGGTAAGAACCCAAAAGACGCTGATCGAAAAACCATGCCCACATTAAAGTTAGGGGCCTGGGCCTAACTACAATAGCGTGCCCCCCCCCCCCCCTCCCACGACTGAACACCTCAAAAAGATTACACCAGAGATACTATAGCTAACGCACAGCTAGCGTGCTATAGCGTGCTAGCGTTAGCTATAGTATCTCTGATTACACTATATATTCGTCGGCTACAATTGTGCTAAACGGGTTGGTTCATTCATTCATCCGGGCTGCTGACGTTTGAAGGCTTCCCCGACTAAGGGCACGTTTATGCAACCACTCGCTTTTGCCTTCTCGCAGCTAGAAGCTAGAAATCGCCTCAAATTCCAGCATGGCGGCGGTTTTATGTCTGCCGCCTCGCAACGAAAAGAGCAAATAACGTGAGTTCAAAAGCGTTTGGGAAAATTGTTTCGTCATGAGGAATTCTTTATATTATTGGCACGGATTATAAGACTGCAAGTATTTACTCAAACGATGTCGGATTTAGCTAATCCATTTAGCGTTGTTACCATGGCAATGTCACCTTTGCCATCGCGATTGAGTTCTAGCTACGAGAATGCGAAGGCGAGTCGCTGCGAAAACGCGCCCTTCCAGGCTGACAGACTTTCAGTGCTCCTGTACTGCCCAATGCTCGTTGCCGTTGGATTGGAGTTGTTGTTTGGTGGGAGTATAACACAAATTCACAATACGCATTAGTTTGGCATTTAATATCACGACTTCAAACAGCGAAAAACTTGCCAAAAATCCTTAACAAGATTCCTTTTGGATTGAAGTACAGGCCTAAAAACTGTTCCTTTATTATAATAAACCTTAGTTTTGATGACTATGAGTACTCTTAGTCAGAAAACTCACAGTTGCGGAAAAATAAACTGTAGGCCGTGCGGGCCCCTTGAGTGACCGGGCCTCGCCCCGTTGTGGGAGCCCTGGTTGACTTTTGGTAATCTGGTTAAGTCAACGTTTGTTTTCAGTTGGACACCGAATTTTGAACACTTTTTCGTCGCACACGCGTTGATGCAGTTCTTTTTCCTGGACGAAAACGCCATTGTTACGATTTATACTTTGTTCCACATTATGTTTTCAGAAAACCGACTGTATGACGCCACGTTTTCTTCCACAATGAGTGTAAAAAAATCCGCCAACATCCCATTCGTAAACTCTAACAGTAACTTTGTTGAGTCTACAAGTGTGATATCCACATGTTTTTGCACTCTAAGTGCAAGGAAACGAACGAGTCGTCATCCAGTCAGTTTTCTGAAAATATAATGTGGAACAAACTATAGCATTGTTGCGTGACACTTGGCTTCGGAAATAAATGAATAAATGCCTCATTCAAGCTATCTATAGCTTAGAAACGTGCTTCAACATTGTAACGTTTGTCCATTTCAACAATGGAAAGTAACGCAGAAGCTACGCGCAATGTGCAAACACTGACATGTTCAGTCAGGAACGATTAATCCGTATGCAGATTTCGGTACAACATTTGAAGTATTAACAAGTCGATGTCCAATTGTTGTAACTTTCATTTCCTTTCCTTGAAGTTTTAAAATTTATTTTTTTATTTTTTTGCGGGTATCGTAGCCAAGACTTCTTTTTCATATTTTTCCCTTTTTTTCCCACTCTGAGTGAATGGTTTTCGAAACAATCTGCAAAGCAATTTCAGCCGTAAAATAGTCGTTCATTCAAAAGTTTATTTAAAATTTAAGAAAATTTAGTTAGCCGTCATTTTTTGAATTTTACGAAAATACATTTTTCAGAAACTGCAACAGGTAAGCACATGTTATTATTGGCGTTGTGCTGAGATATCTATACATATATATTTCGCTTAGGAGCAGACTTAATGATGATGCTGAGGGATCATGATATCCGGCCAGAAGAGAGTAGGCGAGCAGCCTTTGCATCCATTTCCAGCGCGGGGAGGGGGGGGGGGGGGTGAGGTCGCGGTAAAGAGCGTGAGGAGGTGGCTGTTTTCTAGAACGGCGTATGTTACGCCGGGGTCAGCTAGTTATCAACTACTATCAGTGTTTGACTTTTTTGTGAATCAGAAAATTGCTTCCTTTCTGTTAGGCTTCATTGTTGATTATTATACGAAAATCAATGCATTGGAAGTTATGAAGGAATAGTTGAAGAGTAGTGTTGGATGCACTGTTTTCAACATTGGTACGGTTTGGTCTCTCTCATGTGTGTGTCCATGCTTCACCAAATTTAATTTCTTCAACCACATTTTCGCGCACACTGCTTTGCTCCTGTGTATGTGGCCCGCAGCCGAATGTGTTTCCCGTCGTGTGTCCTGTTGATTTCAACCTGGTCATGGCGGGACGTAATGAAATCTTGATAAGTTTGCTGTTATCAAAGCGGCAGAGTGTTATACTTTCGTTGGCTCCTGTCTTAATCGTTGTAAACGGCTCTCCGCTCACCCGAAAACTGTAAGTGTTTTTCTTAAGTTATAAGTTACAAAATCCACTTTCTGTTGTGGGGAAAACCAGTACCAATCAATACACGTAAAATAAATTTACAACTCATGAAACATCCATTAACCAGTAATTCGTAACAGTTAGCTTGTGAGGGTAAAAACGTGTAAATACTATAAA
Source organism: Lithobius niger (assembly GCA_023313725.1). Taxonomy (NCBI): domain Eukaryota; kingdom Metazoa; phylum Arthropoda; class Chilopoda; order Lithobiomorpha; family Lithobiidae; genus Lithobius; species Lithobius niger. The sequence continues at coordinate 8,362 of JAHWFP010179050.1, read as the reverse complement.
GTTTGTGACATTTGGAGTCCCCTAGATAGGCTGTGTGGTATTGGTCAGGCGGGTAAAATTGGTGAGTGAGTGGTAGTCAAGTGCCCGATACTAGGGGTGGGGATGACATCAGGAATGATAGCGTGCGTGTACCACTAAATGATGTCGCAAATGTCCACCTCCCAGCTGAATGCCAAGGGAGGGGAAGTAGCAACATTGTAGGGTGACAACTAGGGGCGGCGGCCCCCCCACAAACGCCCATTATTCCCCTATGTAGTACTTTCCCCTTACAGTTACAGTTTCTGCTGTTATGATTTTTGCTGTAGTGGTCCTAGAGCGAGGCAGTTAGTTTGAAAAAATTAAAAAAATTCAGCGAAATGGGATTCGGCAAAACGGAAATTCCCCATTCGCCGAAATTTAAGACAATGATTACAATTCAGTGAAACGGAATTCGACGAAACGTGAATTTCACTTTCGCCGAAAATTAAGACACTGACTGGTTAATATTCGGCAAAACGCGAATTCCCCTTTCGCCGAAACTTAAGACATTGATCAAAATTCGGCGAACCGGGGACACACCGGGGAATTATGGCATGCCATCAGATTTTTTTTATAAATACTTTTTTTTATCGCATTTTAATTTTCATTATCTGCCTGAATATCCGTAACGGAAATACATGGTTAATAATAAAAATTGAGTTCCGATACATTTTTCATTTTCGACAAGTAATTATAAGTGCACATCATGTAATTAAAAAAAAACCATTTTTCATTATAGGAATTTAATTTTTCATTATCGACCATGTTTTTCCGTTAACGGATATGAACATTAAAATAGGATATTAAAAAATTTCTGACAGCTGAAAGCGCTATTTTGAGGCCTATACTACAATTGTATGATTACCTCTAACAAATTGTGGCGGCAATAATATTTACCAAATTAAATCCAAAGAACAGTTGGATCGTTAGCTTGCGCAGTTTGCCACCACGGTTCTTTGGGTTGGGTGGGGGATAGTTTGTTGCCCCCACCCCCGACGATAAATAATGACCAACTAAATTACCTTAAGTTTCTCATCAACTTTTTAATTTATCCATACTGACCACAATGCGCCGTAGTAACTATTAAACTCCCCCCCCCAAATAAAAAATGGGCCTTAAATTCGTCATGGATCACAGGGATTCGTCGTCGCGTGGCTTGCCCGCCGCATGGATACACAGACTACTATTCATGTGTAGTACTATACAGTACATATGTCTAGAGAAGTATATATGTACAGTACTCTTGTATTCATGCGGCACGCGAGCGACGAGACGACGAGTGTCATGGATTGAACACGGGATGCCGCGGTAAAACACCGGTAATTATTTCTGGTCACGGTGCACCTTGCAGATATATACTGCTACCATCCGTCCACCCGCATACCATCATAGGCAACCTCGAAAACCCGATTGCCTCCGAGACACGGAAGTGCACTGCAGCGCGACTCAGTGACCCCCACTTCACTCCAAACTCAGCTTGCGTAAAAGCAAGGTTAAACATAAAAAGAAAAATAAAGAAAAAGAAAACAGGTTGTACTAGCTGCTCAGCCCTGAACGCCAAATGCGGTTATGTTATATAGACTAGAACAATACCAATTCAGTCACGAGTCGCAGAACAGAGGTGTGACTTTTTAATTTTCACCACCGGCTACCACACCATTCGAGTTTTTGTGGTAGTGTTTACGTTGTACGTCTACGGTATTTCCATAGCAACTGACCTTTATGCGAAATACTTATCGACGTGAACTCTATAATCGCCTTGTTTTTATTTTTTTATTCGTTGTATTATGGTTGTACGGTATTTTTTTTTTTTTTAAGTTTGTTTTGATTCTTCCTGCGTTGCCATCGGAATAACAGTCTTGCGCGTTATTTTTTCTTAATGTAACGGTTTTTGTTTTCTTTTTGTTTTTTTTATCAGGGAAAAAAAACTTTAGCCGGTGGAAGGCCAAGCAAATCTTCCATGGTATTTTCAAACGTTTTTGTCGCTTATATTAGGTAGGTACTCAGAAAAAAAAAATAGTTTACCAACATTCGTGCAAACTGTCTAATCAAACTGTTAAATTAGATGCTGTCCAAAGGGGTCTCCAAAAAAATGCTTAACAAATGGAGGAAAAATACGTTTTTGAATCTCAAAATGACATTTTCAGCATATCTAGGTACAAATACCCCTGGAAAAAACACCTTGGAAAAAAAATTCCCCGGAAAAATTACCCCCTGGAGAACGCATACCTGGAAAAACTACCCCTAGGCAAAAATGCCCCCAGAAAATATACCCCAAATTCTGTTTGTCTAAAAAATTTAAAAAATGTAATTCAGAGATACTGATTGCTAAAATATTGGATTTCAATCTACTTTAATTCGTAGACTGAAATCCAATATTTTAGCACCCAGTTTCTCTTTCACAACCTGATGATAAAAAGGCCCAAGATCGCCTGAAAGTTTAAAATTTAGATAAAAAATAATTTGAAATTAACAAATATTATTATTTTTTAAATAAAATCTAAATCTTTTAATCATCCTTAAATTGTACAAATAAATTTAACCATTTGTAAAGTTAATTTTCAGATCAATCCGCCACCTAAGTTTACGATTTTTGTCGCCAAGTGTCTACAAATTTGTAATTAAAAGTTTTAAAATAAATGTTGTCCATCACCTAAGTTTCCTGAATCCCTCAGATAATACACAGAATAATAATTTTCTAATACGGTAGTAAAGAGAGTTAAAAAATACAAACTTCCAAATACTTTGTTTATTCGCATCGATAATAGTTTATTCCCACTATTTTGGTGCAGTTTTGTATCACATTTCACGTTTCAGGAGTGAATACACAGGGTGATCCATAAAAACCGCAACAGCAAAATTTGTTCCACGTCCAAACGTTTTGTTAGCACCCTCCAGAACCGTAAAGAGACTTTCAAAACTACCCGTTCTATTAGACATCATCTGACCCTTTACGTTTATGGAGGGTGCTAACAAAAAAGTTTGGACGTGGAAAAAATTTTGCTGTTGCGTTTTTTATGGACCACCCTTTAAGTTATGATACATGTAAAGAATCCCTGCTTCAAAACACGATTGGCGAGGCGACCCGACTTCAAATACAGGGTGGTCCACAAAAAACTGACGACCCAAGATTTTCGGAGTCCAACTTTTCTAGTTAGCACCCCACAGAACCAGAAGAGGATAGAAGTCGTCCGGTTTCATTAGATTTGATTTCTGTCCTATCCTGGTTTTGAGGGGTGCTAACTAGAAAAGTTGGACTTAGAAAAAAAATGTTGTGTCGTCAGTTTTTTGTGGACCACCCTGTATAAAAAACCTGGGAAACTTTTGAAAAACGCAACTTCGAATCATCAAACTTTTTTTTCATGCCGGCCGTTTAGGCCTATTCATCCGTAATCTTCGTTTCTCCACAACCAGGGTTTAACGGGTCCCTTCCTATAAACTCAGCTTTTTTTTTTTATTGTAACTACAATGTATTTACAACTTAGATTTGCTTAATCTTTTTGTAGTTGTTATTGAAGCAGGAGTTTATTTAACTTGCATAAGGCACGGTTCTTATTGGCTACTCAAATTTTATTGTGAAAAGTTTGTCAGAATTCGATAACTGTCGATTACGTAGAAAGCACGTTCTTTTTATTGTAAATTATTTTGACTGTTTGTCATTCAGTAGAGGCTAATGTAAACAGAGTTCTTGTGAACAACCACTTCATTCAACAATCGAAATTTTATTTGAATGTAAACTCACAACAGAATGCACATATTGCTGAAACGAACTTTAACATGTAATTATTACTTTTGTAAAAATTGAACTTAAAGGCACATAACTCCCTCCGGTATATTTTAACAGTTTCACTCGATACATTACCGGAAATAGTTTTATATAAACTGATTTACCTTTCATTTGCTGGTCTAAGGGTACGATGCAGATGTCAGTAGTGGCACGTGAATGTTATTAGGCTTGTTTTAAACGGCTCGGTCCGAGCGATATTTAACTCCCGCCACATCGCTGGCAAGCCGCGGCCCTGGAGGAAGGATAATTAATCCTTCGCTCATGTTTGCGACTTGGTCGTACAATGTGTCACGTTGCCGCGGCTCCGAAATGAGTTTAACTAGTGTCGTAGAGCAATGCGCGCTGCGGTCGTTTGAACTATATTTTAGCGTAGGTGACGCAGAGTAAAGCGGCCAGAACGGAGGGATTTATGCGCCTTTAATTGTTGTTAATTAAAACCAAGGGTTAAAAGTAGTTAGACTCGTTGAAGATTAATTGATTAGTCGGCTAGGGTTTGGTTAGTAATTATATTTTTGTTACTGAAACTCAGGACTGCTAGTAACGTTAACACCCACTGTGGGAGCAGTAAATCTACCCAAATCTTCTTGATTACTTAAAGCCCAGGCACTCGATCTCGTAATGAATTCATATAATAGGCACCGCTAGTCAAAAAAGTAACTAGGAAACACCACAACTGCATCACCAGGAGTATGACACTGCGTAAGCACAGCCCGTCGTAGCAGCCGCCGCTACACACAATCACAAAGTTTTCATATTCTACTAATTCTTGATGACGTCTTATGCAACGCCACTTTGGCCAGTTCAAGGAAGAAGCCAGAGGGATGGTCGAATTCATTGTTTATTTCCAGGTTGATGTAAGCGGCTCAAGGATGTTCTAGGTTACGCTGCGGCAGGGTGGCATACTTCAAGAGGAGTTGTTGCTGTTTAGGGACTAGCTCCCAGACTCAAAGAAGAACGATATTTGGTAGGACAAATACCCAGACGGAAACTCAAAGGGGCTGCAGGGCCTTTATACCTGGAGCTGCAGCCAGCTCCCACCACAGTACTTCCTCTAGTATTTTCTGAGCCACCTCCGCACCTGGCAGGCAAGGACTCCTTGACCACTGACCTCCACAGGCAAGAACGTACATAAAAATACATAGCATGACTGAAATACATTAATGTCAAAAACGAATACAGATAGTACATAATATGGAGCCATAGCATCAAAGGAGTGAGGCCCGCTACGGCCCTAGCTTAAAATGGTGTAGAGGCGCTAGCTAACCACCTTGTTTTCCTCTCACTGTGTCAAGCTAGCGACCTCAAGAGGGGAGGTAGGCTGGGAACAGGTCCTGTTAACGCAATAGAAACCAATTTTAACTGGCTGGCCCCGGTAAATTTGAGTTTCTATTAGCCGTTTTGGAAATATACACTACCTGTAAATTTGCATTTACAGTAGACCTTCTCACTGAGGTGGAGGGCACCACATGACAGGTTCCCTAGGGTTGCGAGCTGGGTCTCCTTTGGAGAAAATTATGCGTTAACTCTTTCTGATGACGGAGAAGGGTGTTCCAACAAAATTGAAGCATGAAGGCTTGGGGAACATACAGTATAGAAGAAAGAAATCGTTACCTGGGATGAGGACTATCAGATTTACTGTGTGATGCTAAGCTGTCGAGTCATCCCCAGATGGTGATGAAGGTTCATCGGTGTTGAGCAAAATATATGATGATGATAGGTTGAAGATTGAGACGGATGCTTCAGCGTGCAAGGAGGGAAAGGTTCTGTGGTTGTCATGACGTTGTGAAAAGAAATCCAGATGATGTTTATTATGTTTTTTTTTTTTGAAAACAGCAAAAGAGAAGTGGATATCCACATTGCAGATGAAACAAGTTGTGTTCAGATGAAAGAGAAAAGTTAATTTTTTTTTTATTTTTCTAGGCCAAGAAGGGTAGGAACGAGTGGTCTTCGTCTTCATTAGGACGGCCGAAGGAGTGTGTGACAGGACGGAAGAGTCAATGGCAGCCTTCGACAATGAGGAGAGGAGCTCCCGCCTGTTCCAACAGGAGTTAGTAGAGGGGGGGGGGGGGAGATTGACCTGTTGCAGGTTAAGGGAAAGTGGAGAAGGTGAATGCATAGCTCTTAGCTCTTGAGCGGCAGGAGATACAAGGTAGCGGGCAGGTTTAGGTGACTGATAATTTCTTCATGTTCAGCACGACAGTGGAGAAAGACATCCACATTATCTAATTGCCAGAGCTGGCATGCCACATATTTGTTACGAGGCATTGCCAGGTTAGCTCTGGTCCACTCCTTTGTGGCCGAGTCATGGTGGAGGTGATCAAAAGATGAAAGTGCTAGGACTTTGTTTACCCCAGGACTCTTGGGTGGACGATGCAAAGCAGGGTTCAGTGGAGGAACAGGCTGCTCGTTTGAAACATTGGAAGCGGAAGTGTCCTGGCTGACAGGAAGTTGCGGAGCACTCGATGTATTCGAAGCTGGCAAAGTTGGAGCTGCCTTTCGATTTGGTGGCTGAGGACGATGCAGCTTGAAAGGTTTCCTTGCAACTGATGGGAGGTGTCTTCTGCTCAAAGTTCCTGATCGCGGAAGTGGGGACATCTTACGCATGTGCAGGTCCACCAGGTGAAGCTTGGTGCATAATTTGGCAAGGCTAGCTGTCAAATTAGCCACGTTGAGCTTGAGGAATGATTCCCTTTCCTTGGCTTTCTTCAGTTTTGCATTGAGGTGGGAGAAGTGGAAAACAACAAGAGCTACTTTTTCTCTTGACGTTTCAAGCCCCCAGTTGACAGATATAGTTTTTTCTTCAAGATGGAACGCAGAAATGAGGGGTTGCCATAGTCAGAAGTGAATTTGAGAGACTTGGTTGGCGAAGATTCATTGTGATCCAATCTAAAAGTTGAGGGAGAAGGAATCTTGGGCTTTACGATGGAACTACCAGAGAGCGTTGGAACACTGTTTGGAAGTGGAACCGCTGACGTTGTCACAGACGTCGAAGGAGGATTAAATGGAACAAAAGTTGGTGAAATGGCTGAAGAACCACAGTTGGTGCCGGGGGGGGTTCTGCTTTTACTTGGAAAGAGATGCTTTCTTAACAGGCCACCTTGGGCAAAGGCGGGGAGATTCAGCCGTTGAGAGGCTGGAAGTGGAAACAACAGAAGCACCGAGAGCGACGTCAGACGATGTTGAACAAATTGGGGCATGTAGCACAACAGATTGGGTTGGAACAGCTTTTTGGTGGTGTTGAGCCGAGGCAAAAGAGCACGCAGACTTGGAAGAGCCGGGTTGGTGGAGAAAGTGGGGGAAGACATTGGGTAGCTTTCGGTGAAAGTGAGCGACAGGGGTGACCACCCTTGGTACCGTGGGGGTGGGGGGGGGGGGGACGATTTGGCGGGAACAATTCACGACGACAGCCTAACGGGTTTGGAAGGTGTTAGATGACTGGGTTAATGGTGAAGAAAAGTAACAGTCAGAAGAAACGGCGGCGAATACGGAAAACCTGGAAGCATCTTTCGGTAAAAGCTTGGCAGTTTACAGGCGGTGAGACATTGTCTGAAGCGTGTAAGACCAGAGTCACTTTTGGAAGGGACAGGATGAAAAATAGATGGTGGCTTGGGTATTCTCACCATAAGAGGTAGACGAATTGAGCCCAGAAGGAGGGGACCTCAAATCCGGTAAACAGGGGGTCATTCTCTTTGAACGGAACAAGTGAGCCAGTGAATGATACAGTGAAAGTGCGAAAAGGGGTGTTAGCTGAAATAACGCACTTTCCCGTTTTGGTGCTCCATTATGCAGGGGGTGCCACCATACAGTGAGGTTTGTGGCAAGCACCGCCACATCTTACTTACATGTCTTGTACTTTCTGTTCCTGTTTTAATGCTTATGGGCATTTTTGGTAGCTATGTCATCCTCATGTAAACTAAAAATTGGTTCATTAAATGTCTTTTAAACACACATTTGTGTTTGCTAAAAGTTTTCAAAACATGTGTGTGTTTCTTCTTTCCATGACAGCCACCAAATAAAAAGGAAAAAATCATGAAAGTAGACACTAAGCAGATATTCTGTTTTAGATCACCAAAATTAGTCCTTTAACCAATCTAAACTGGAACCTCCAGTTTTGCTGCTACAACATTTTTTTACCCATACATGTTATTGTTTGAAATCAAGTATTTTCTCAACCCCCAGCTAACCCATAACGGCCTAGATACGAACGTACGCCTTCAACGTATAACAGCGAAAAACTAAGTCCCAGCGCGAGCTTTGTGAGGGGTCCCCGGGGACCCCGAGCAAAGCGGGCAGTCACAGCCCAGTGGTCAGCGTCGTCGGCTCCAAACCAAGAGAATGCCGGTTCGAATCCGAGAACCGACCCGAGTACAATGGTACTCTAAAAAAAAGGGGTCTGAAAGTTTTTTCAGGCGGTTATGGGTTAAGAACCTGTTTTCAATGGGTGAAAGTCGATTTGAGACTTGGTTTAACAGAAAGAGTCGTGCAGGCTTTGGGCCCAATTGATCAATGTTGAAAGTAGCGATTGGCTATTGCTTACTAAAAGTTAAAAGGAACCTC
>JAHWFP010179048.1:0-11859 GCA_023313725.1 Lithobius niger | reverse complement strand
ATTTTCTAATCGTGGTCCCAGCTCCCAAATTTTAGGTTGCGTGTGTGTGGAGGGGGTGGATGGTGAAGAGAGCAAGACTCAGATAACGCACGCTCTTTTTTACCATTGTTTTTCTTTTTTTTTTTTTTACAAGTAAATGAAAGCTTTTTATATCCGCCAATTCCTGTTTGAACTAAAAATTGTAGGAATAATAAATTAGTTTTATTCATAGAGATTTGTTATTCCGATTCTTCATGTCATGCATTTTTTACTTCCAAGCTTTTCTGGTATCTTAAAAATTGAGAAATATTTCTGAAACAATAGGGTAAAGAATTAACCCTTTTACATGTTTTTATGTTGATATTGATTTTTTTTTCAATGGAAGATAAATGGAGACGAAAGCCACACAAAAAAAAGTAGGACGAAACAACGTAAAAAACCTGTAATTATGATCCATTTATGCATGTGCCTCTGTCTACACAGGGAATAATAATAATACTGAAATTTACGCAGTCAGTGAAGATGACTTTAAAAAATAATACAGTGTTATCAGCTCGTTTGTCCGATTCGGTTTTAGGAAAGGGGGTTCTCGCTTCCCCCCCCCCCTCCCCCCTGTGGGTCCGTGCTTGAGAAAACGTAGTAAGCCATCTTTACACACTTTCATTTTGTATGATGTGACTCGGATTCCAACCATTCCTTTTAAATTTTGCTTGCAGTTCATGGGGTTGGTTGCAATTCGCAAATTTACTAACTCGATCCTGATGCATGTTTTTTTTTTTAATTCAAATTATGGTTAAAAAAAAAGCATCTCACCACCAAGCAAAATGCATGTACTACACGCAGCCAAGAAGTTAATAAATGCAGATACAATATGCTCTCTTTATAACTAACAACACATTGTACCAAATAATGTTTTTTTTGTATAGAACGTTCCTGTACAAAAACTGTAGTGAAGTGATTACAGAGTTCCTCATACAGACCGGAAATACCTTGACAAAATCGAACTAGGCTATATCCGTTTTCTGATTGTACTCCGAGGACAGTGTGCATAAACTGTAGATTTATACTGTTCGGCGAAATAAAAGTTTCAATTTTGGGTTGTGGTTTAGTCGTCCGATAAATCATAAGTCATTGATTTTTCGGTCGGCAAAATGTTTTGAAAATTAATTCTTTATAAGGATGGTTTTTAGTGTGTGAAAGACCAGGCTTTGCAGCCATGAAAAGAAAAGGGCTTCTTTACATGGTGCTGTCCCTTCTTAATATAAAGGTGTTTTCACTATATGAACAGTAATTGGACAAACTAAAAAGTGTTCTTTACAGGGAAAACTTCCTTATTCGGCGGTTCGGAGAGTCTACTAGATTCAATTCGTACACACATTTAAATTATAACGTTACCTTTTTTTATCATTTTTTTTCCTGCAGGTTTTCTAACTAGAATTATTATTGATTTTGTAATTTCCAGTTGAGAATTTATTCTTTATTTTCACAAATTTTATTTGTACGTCGATTTAATATGTATGATATTAGAACTTTGCGGTAGATAATAACTTTGATGAGAGTGTTTTGCCCGTGTGTTATTAGCTATTGTTTGTAAAACATTGTATTTTTTGTTTGTTTGATCTTTCATTTTGTGCTCTTTGTTTTGTTTTATAGTCCAAAAAATATCAATGCAGTAAAAGTTTTCTCTTAATTGAGTGATTTTTAAAAGTTTTATTTTACCTTGTACCAATTTGGAAGTTTATTCTGCTTCCAAACAGAATTTTGATTATTGCATTTTGAATTTTTTGAAGCCTATTTAATTCTGTTATGCTGGCAAATCCACAAACCACAATTCCCTAAATCACGAAAAAAATTTTAGTGGCTAAATTCAGTATGTTTTTAACAAATATAATTTTGGCATTACTCTTCATTTCATCAATTTGATGTTTGGACTTTCTTTTATTTTATCCTTCTCCTAGGTTAGTTATAGTTTGTTTGCTGAATTTCTTGGCAATTTCTGAAAAAATTAACGATTGTAGTTTTCAGCCTGATGCACATCGCTAATAAATAATTCCCTTTGATTAAACTAATTTTGTAATTAGTCTTTTTTTAGTTTACCCATCATACCTACGAAGTGTCTTCAACTAAAATTAAGATCAGCAAATAAGGTTAAGGTTGATCTCATTTCGCCCTTAATATAAATAACAAATAAGATAGGGCCTAGTACGTATCCCTGGGGTACACCTCAAGCTGTCCATTTGCAGTCACTGTACAGATCATCAGTATTCACGCAGCACGTCGTATCGTCTAAGTAGGTATTTAGAATTTTGTAAATTTATCATAAATACCATCGATTCAATTTAGCATTTTGTACATTTTCTTCCTGTTCAGTGTGGAACGCCTTCCGTAGTTTAATAAAAAGGAAAGTTAAATGCAATTAAATTGTGAGAACTTTGCCACCGCCAACCGTTATTTCCCAAAAAACATATATGCTGCCACCCGTAGCAAACTTCGGAATTATAAGCTGAAAAAAAAAACCCAGTTTTCCGGGAATTTGTTAACCACACTATAATCTTCATCACTTCATGGTCTGATAATTCTCTGACAAGAGTTATTTGCATAGATAACGAAGGACATTCACGGTCCGTTTAATACCTCGAACAGCGCCACTCAAGCTGGAAAGTAGGCAAGTATTCGAACTAAACAATATCCAATTCACCCGAATTTTTCTCCGTACAATAACAGAGAATACAAGATTTTTCGAGATAAGAAGAAGAACTCATTTTCAATGTAGTTATGGTGTTTGTGTGACTTAAGTCACACCCTTTGCTCGCCCCTTTTCAATTACGTCCAATGTGTTAAAATAAAACTTTGACCTTAAGGGCGCGTTTAAGCAACGACTCGCCTTTGCATTCTCGCAGCTAGAATTTAATCGCGATGGAAAAGGCGTCGTTGCCATGGTAACAACGCTGCCTGATTAGCTGAAGCCAACATCGTTTCAGCAAATGCTTGCAGTCTTATAATTCGTGACAGTAAGATAAAGAATTCCACCTGACGAAACAATTTTCCCAACCGCTTTTGCACTCAATTATTGATTCGCTGCGTTGCGAGCCGGCGGAGCTAAAACAGCCGCCATTTTGGAATTTCAGATGATTTCTAGATTCTACCTGCGAGAAGGCTAAGGCGAGTTGTTGCATAAACCTGTCCTTGGGGCGTATTTGTCGTCACAATGTCGCTTGCCGAAAGCTATATGCTAGTCTTATCATTATTACACATACGAGCGTCCAGTTTCTTCAGACGGCAAGCCATAAATAATTAACAACAATAATTTTGAACATTTTGCCTTTATTTCTAAGTCGTTATTTTCAGAATTTGCCTATTCTCGTCCTAAGAAGAACTTCCAGCAGTGATCAAACGACGGCAGAAAATGTAGCACCTCGCAGCAAGAATTCAAAATCCAACATGGCGCCCATTTGGGTTTTTCGAATCGAAAACAAACCACCGAATGCAGCCTTTCAGAAATCTGCCCTGTCACTTACACTGCAGTAAAAATAGTTTTCTTGTTGTCACAAATCGACGCCGTTGCGCCGTGTGACCGCACTTTGTGTCTCGAGCCATGAGAAGAGGATCTCCGTCCACATTCCGGCCGTAGGTATAGACTTGTCGAAAGCAGGTAGAGTTTTATTTTTCATTTAGTGCAACGTTTACGTTATTTTTAGAATAGTACTTTATTACAGGGTTGCTGCCAGGAGCACCAGCTTTTTTTTTTACATTCCCACTTTTAATTTTTTTCACATACCAACTTTTCATTTTCGTATCACTATTTCTTCATTATCATACGTCACTCCAGTTTCGCAATGCTTTAATAATTTTTTTTTCTTTTCCAGTAACCATTGTAATTTCTCTATAATTTAACTCGAGAGTGAAAGATTCAAAGCGACTCCCTCCGTAAACCAACCAATTTTTTCGTCCTGTTCCAACCATAGACATGCCTACGTAATTCCGAGACTAAAATTAGGGCGATTAATTTGATTTTTTTTTTTCACTTCGTTTGTGCGGTTTACATTTTTTCACACCAATACTCGTATTTTTCACATATTTTCACACCAGCAGCATCCATGTTATTATCTTACTCTATGTTAGCCTTTACATAAGTTTCAGTTTCATTTAGCAGAGTCCTTTTGTAAAGCGCCATTAAGTTTGTATTTCGTTTTTATTACTGTCAAGGTTTCCGAAAACCGGAAGTGCTGCCAACTTCCGTATTCCTCCAGTTCATGTTTCTAAAAATGAGGCAATGCTGATTTGTGTTTGTCCAAAAACTCTCACTAAACGTTAGTTTAAAATAATGTTCCAAGACTGTTTCCACTTAATTTACAAAGTACACAGAGTGCGCAGGTGCTAAAGTTTTTATTTTGCTTCACAGAAAGGAGACTTTTTCTCCTTAAAATGGTTATTTCATCCATGGCCAGTAAACTATCAGGCCCGACCTACAACAATGTTTGGAAGGTAGACAAAATGGCCGCCATGACTGGCCCATTTCATTTCTTCGATGTCTGTTCGGGAATTGGCCAAGCAAATCGTATCGGTGAATTTTTGTACGGCGAGTCCCGCCCTCTACTGTCAAATAGCGGCAACTGACAAAAAGCTTAGTAGTTCACTAGCTTAATCCCAGTAATCACCCGGAAAAGAGCTTACACGTATTAATAAATAAATTTCCTTACAGTCTTTTACCACAAAGCTATTAAATGTCTCGACTGCACACAGCTTTTCAGTAAATAGCTACATGTTCGTTTATCCAGAAAATGTTTCAGGGAAGAGTGGCAGCATTCTTTTGTACCTAAGGGGTCACCCTCGGTTAACAGAAAGTGGCAACAACACAAATCAATCGCATCAGCGGTGCTTTCAGCAGCCATGTAGTCTAACACAGTCGCGTATGCTATTTTTCATCCAAGATCCGGACGGTACTTGTTTCAACGGAATCCATTCGCTGTTTTCGCTCATTTCTTCTTCTTCTTTGTTGTCACGTTGCTGTCCCTTCTTAGAAGTTGAAAATCTTACCAGTTGAAACCTTAGTAGTTGAACAGACGTTAATCCGAATATTTGCCATTGTTATTCGCGTGGCGCGTACGCATACAATACTTTCGAAAGCCACCAAGCTAGTGCATCGGAATTTGCCACTATTGGAGACAATTTGGCTCCACAATGACGTCACGACTGCTATTTGTAGCTACGAAAGCCATTCGCGGATTCAATTCACCAGTGATATTATTGAAACACCTAATTTTCTTCAGTAACTTAATTAGTAGCATTGTTTCATCTGTTGATTAACCACAGTAATTAATAGATAAATTGTCAAGATTGGAAACGGAGTCCTTCCTCTGAATGAATAAGTCCCAACACAAACACCGAACTTAGTGAAAATTGTCTTTCCAGCCACGCTGAACAATTTTCTCGTTACAGTAATAATGCTAAACCGAGTCACCCACAGAAAACCCAACATGGAAGCAAGCATCTTTAAGCTTAGTCCGGTAATGGTTTAATTGTAATGACCATTGATACGATACGATAAGATATACCATACCATGGCCTTAATATGTCTCCGTAGTTCGCAGTAGTATCGTTGTTATCTTGGGTCTTTTGTTTTCTGGGATCTTGTCATTTGTGAGCGAGTTTATCAGTTTGGAAAACGATAACGTTCGTAGTTTGGCTTTGATCCGGTTCAAATTTCATGATATTTGGTGCATGAAAAAAACGAGTTTGAAGATGAATTTCCTACGTCAAATATCAGAGACATTCGGATTTTAGGCAGATTTTCAGTAGCGGCGATAACGGAAACCGATCTACAAGACTAGGGGCCCCGAGACAGGGTTCCTATACCAAAATTCAGAAATAATTTCCCCGAGTTTTCTGACCTAAAATTGAAGTTAATTTCCAAGTTAGGCCGCTAAAAATTAAATGGTTCTCGAGAGTGACGTTGAAAAAAATCTGATGCGAGCGGGCAGTGTTTTTATTTTACGTTTTATTCGTGATTTTTCAGATGCGGGCGATGGTTTTTTTTTTTTAACCAAACGAAACGAAATCAGTAGTTTATATTTTGTTGTGGAGTACAATATCTACGTTTTAATGCAAGCTGGATCATCGTGCAACAGTTGCACATCTGATAAAAGTCATTGTTTAGATCTAAGTTTTTAGATCACGCGCCATGGCTGTTTGCTGCGACGTGCAGATCACGTGACTGGGCTAGTCCAATCAGACGGCCAAACAGCCATTGTTGTCGTTCGTCATTGGCTAACTCATGGTGACGTCACGGCAAACGGCCATTGCGCATGGTTTAGACCCTTAGATTCGTTCAAGTTTCAGACAATTTTTTTATTTTCAATTTCCCAGACATTTCCAGGTTTTTCAGGTGCATCCAATGGCAATTTCCAGGTGTTTACAAGATGTTTAGTTAGGGAAACGGGCAGTAGGTAATGATTTTATTAATATTTGTACGAAAATAATCCTACATTCCAGAAAATAGCTGGTTATAGACTAGTTCAGACGGGACATTTTCTTCACAGATATTGGTACCAACCTAAGATTTGGTTTATTGAAGTTATCAAGACACACGCTAGTGTGTCGTCCGCCAAGATAAAACGATAACATCCAGATAATATGTATATATGAACATGGCGACCACTAGACACGTTGTGTATTTACAGCAAAGGTAGTTTGGCTGTTTTCAGCCATCTGAGGATAAAAAACAATACGACAGAAAAGGCTGAAACTTGTTTAATCGGGAGACTTTAGTAGCCTGACAACATAAAAGTCACTATTAAGGACACAGCTTAGCGTTTTCTGGTCTGGTCTGGTCTGGTCTGGTTTGGTAACAGTATTACACACTTGGTTGCAGAGGCCTTGTAATTCCGCACGCAACGCCACAAACCGCTTGCTTCTAGCTATTCCGGTTTCCTACATACGACAGTTTAAGCATTTAGGTTTGCACGATAAATTCGATAAATCAGAAAATGTGCGATACGATAATCGACGAAAATGTTTATCGTGATATTATCGAATGATCGATTGTAGTTCCATCCCCTAGTTGTAGGTTACGTTTGGTTAGGCCAGTTGCCTTGGTTCAAATTTCACCGGGCAGGGAACGAGTTACACGGCTGCTCGACGGCAAAGTACCGAACCACTTGAAATCAAGTCTAGGTCGCGAAAATCTCCACGGCTGAACTTTCAAAACACCCATCGCCTTTATTTGGGGTTTCTTAGTTAATCGATGACGCTACTCTTTCCCCTTATTACGCGCAGCTGTGGGCAAACGATCAAACAACATCCTATTTACCGCGCAGTTCCAACCCAACAAAACTAAAACAAGCCAACAAACCACACGCTAATAAATCAATTACAAATTCCCAACACAGCCTACAGATAGAACGCAACAGCGCTTGGAGGGCGAAGAAGGAGCACGAACCCATACAAATCACCTCCACATCAAAAGAGATCACCAACTTTCACCCCCCCCCCCCCACCTCCCCCGCACTCCCCCACGCGTTCCATTAAACCCAGGAGTCACGGCCAGCGTTAGTAGGAGGAGGATGACGAAATGTGCTTTTTATCAGTTGTTTTTTACGACACTCAGCTGTCGACACTCAGACCAATTTACGGCACATGTTCACACAACCGGGAGGGAGAGAGAAGCGTCCAACCGGAAGTAGCTAACCTTTAAAGGGACATGTGGTTACTGACATACAACAACCCCAAAGGTCAACGACCGCATCATTTTACAAATAAAATCTGAACTGCACTTAATCCACTGCCATCACCCCGCCCCCCCTCCCTCCTTATCCCTCTTCTGTCCGTTATAATGTCCAGGGTGACATATCATCTGAGGTAATTAATAAGATTTCGTACGTGCCGGAAGCTGCGAGCCGGAATTGAGGTACCGTGAAACCGGAAGCCTAAACGAAGCCCTCTAGAGAGGAAATATGTATCAGATTTTCCGTACACCCCAAACCAAAAATTGTAAGCAAAAAAACACGCCAGATTTCCGCCATTGAACGTCTGTGACGTCAAAAACGAGCCAAGTTTCCACTTATCAGACATACGACGCAACTTTAAAACCAGGCGTATTGCAAGCCTTTCATTTGGAAGACCAAAGACGCACAACCAGCACTGTTGTTATTGTTGCTGTTTCATTGTTTTAAGCAAAACGAAGCCTCGGCGTGGTGCCTCGTGCTAATGTCGATTATGGCATGTCAAAGATCCTGGGTTTTTCTCTTGGATTTCTCCATCTAAAATTGTCCCACTCATCGTCGTGGGGCAGATAACCCAGTTTGGGTTCGTACTCCCTAAAAACAAACAAACGAAGCGAAATAACACAATATCAAGAAATAAATAAATCACAAGGTAAAGGGTAAATGAAGCAAGCAGTCTGCATTAAAGACTGGCCTTGTGAGGATACACAATACACTAGTCCGAGAAAGAAAGATAGTGTAGTGGACTAGTCGGGGCAGTTGTGAATGGCAGTTGTGAATGGCAGTGGTGAATGCCACTAAATAGGTGTGACGTCATTTCAAGTACGAGTTTTAGTCAGCGTTCAGAATACGGGCCTAAATGTCGCGTCTTATCGCTTCCAAGACTACGCGGGGTCCGGGCGGTAGTTGACAAAGCAATACGAGAGGTATAAAAAGCCCGCCGGGCCCACCCCACCCCCGCTCACGAATTTAAATCGTCTGGAATGGCCTTAGAGTACACCGAAAAACCCCGATTCTGTTCTAACTGATCAAGTAAGTAATCTGATTCCCTCTGTTCATCCATGACGCTAAATGAGGCATTGATGAGTAGAACCAACATGGCCTGCATGCTTGTCACGACATTGGACACGTGGGTGTCACGGCCAATTTGCCGAGTGGGTCGAACATGGCGCCCTTCTGCCTTCCGTCTTTCATCCATCAATTAACCCGAACTAATCAGTGATGCTCCGAAAACAATTTTCGAACGACTCCCTCCCGCCTACCCCTCCATCCACTCACGGGGCCTCTCTTGATGACTTAGGCTTCAGCATTTACGTGGAAATTCTGTCGCTTTCCGTTTGTACGTGCTTGTCGGTCATGAAGGCTGAGCGGTGGCAGGGGCGTTCTGATAAAGTTGCTGAGTCCAGGGAACTTTCAACTGGCTGCTTTCAACTTTTAGCCCCGGGTGCGGTGGGTGGGGTGGGGAGAGCACAGAGGTAGAGTATACACATATTTGCATGTGGAAACCAAAATTTGTGCAGGAATTTGTTTAGTCTTGAAATTTCAAAAGGATTGTTAAAAAAAAAAGTCTTTTAAAATAATAATTTTTACGAAATAATGCTATTAAATGCTATCACAGGTTGAACTTGTAATTAAACGTATTGATTCAACAACAAAAATCTTAAAGAACTAGCTGTTCCCCCGGCGTAACATACGCCGGTCTAGCTGGTTCCCGCATACCTGAGCGAAATACTGTAGTGGGCAGTATGGAATAAAAAGAATGCCGACTGCCCCTCCGGACTCCCCTGAACGTTCAAAATTGTACCGGTTCGCCTAAAAAGGTTAAAAATTATGCCGATTCGTCTGAAAGGGTTTATAAAACGGTGTGAAACGGTGCATATAGAAAGGTTCAAAATTGTGCAGGTTAGTCGTAATACGAAGAGGTCAATTAAAAACCTTTCCAAACTGCAGTTTACGCAATTTTAAGAAAGGACTTGAAATTAAGGCCCGTATTCTGAACGCTGACTAAAACTCGTACTTGACTTGAAATGACGTCACACCTATTTAGTGCCATTCACCACCAGAACTTCTTTTGGATACATTTGGATCGGGTGGTGAATGGCACTTAATAGGTGTGACGTCCTTTCAACTCAACACCTATTAAGTGCCATTCACCACCCGATTTCTTCCAAATGTATCCAAACGAAGTTCTGGTGGTGAATGGCACTAAATAGGTATGACGTCATTTCAAGTCTAGTACGAGTTTTAGTCAGCGTTCAGAATACGGGCCTTAGAATTTTCGGCAATATTACTTACCGCCCGATAGTGTTGCTGGCACCACGCCCAGTTAATTAATTCGTAGACGCACGTTTTCAACGATTTTATTTCAAGAGGACCAATGACAGAAGACGAACAAAAAGAATATCCCAATATGGGGGGAAAAAATCTAAAAAATGAATTATTTTGACTTCCGTAGGCCTTAAATTGCGGCCTGTCAACACTGTCGAGGGTTGATAACCTTGCCAAACCTAAGAAACTTACTTATTTAATTTGTATTAAACTGTCGAAAATTCTTCATACAGTGATAGTCTGAAACTCGGTGTGAGGGTAGCCCTCGTCCGTACGCACATTTTAAGCAACAGTTCTTTTTTTTTTTCAGATAAAAAAATGCCACTTGTTATATTACAAAACAAAAACAAACTCATTTGATGTTCAAGGTGAGGTTTAAATGAATTGGTAGTCAAGCAGGAAAGGATCACGAAGTAGCGTTCCTTTAAGGTTTCAGCTACCACGCTATTGCTGCAGCGTTTAGTCCACGTGAAACCTTACTGATTTGTTCAATCCTGAGACAAATATTTTCTTGATATTGGTAAAATTTAAGCATGGATTTATTTAACGCCGAGACTTAAATAACCACATGGCTACACACGCTCGCGTATTTATTAGTTTGCTTATGTTTAGCACTATTCTTCAGACAAGTCGTCTTCTTTCGTTTCATCAACCCTATTGATGATACAAGATGATTAGTTTTTTTTTAAAATCATTTTTCAGCAATTTAATTTAATCAAGCAGCAATAATATATACACGGGCACCACTCATTAGCTTATCTACCGCGTTGAAATGTAAAAACGGTTAAACGACATTTTAATATAGCAGTAAGGTTTCACGCGGACTAAACATACAAGCGTAAATCACCAGAATAATTATCCTTCAAACTCGCGTCGTTCTTCAATGGCACAACGTGTGTTCAAACCTCGTCGAATTCAACCTTGCACACTACGAAATTAAAAACTCATTTTCACTATATTCCGCGTCACACAAAAAAAAGTTAATAAAAACAACTTCAGTAAAAGTCGAAAGTCGATGCAAGATTATTATAATCACTAAAGAAATTGACCAATCACTATAATCGCCGAAATGGGTTGTTAAAAATTCACTATTGAAAGCCCAAATCGACATTAAAATGGTATTATCCCCGTCTACCATTAGCTCATCAGACATCATGGTAAGAAAGAAAAAACACACGATGATGACCTTGATAAGACTATGAAGGCCAAAATTATTAAAATGCAATTATGCATAACAAAACCACTTGTCGGAAAGACAGAGAGAGAGAAAAGCATGACCACGTAGGTGTTAATGATAATGGTGATAATGATAATCTTCACCGAAAATTCACAGTTATCATGACGATGGCGAGAAAGAAAAAATTAAAATTTAATTATAAAAGGAAGGAAAAAGTCGGTCATGTTAATAAGAACATCCCGAATCGTTCAGACTGGAACGCGAGAAAAAAAAAAGCCTTATTTTCTTGCTTCATGGGATTAAAGATGACACACTTTTTAAACGGTTTATTACCTTATTACCACACTCATTACGCCGTTCCGGTCGACGTCGGACGAAATTACCATAGACACGAAGAAAAAAAAAGTCCGGAAATCGTAGTTAGGTAATTCCGGTCGTCGTGATTTTTTAATCGGAAAATGCACAAAGAAAAAAAAAATGTAGTTTGATTCCGTTTTAATGATTTCGGCTATTTCGTAATTAGAATACGAGTAACCTAACTGTACAATTTTGAGAAATTTTAAGCTTACGTTTGGGGCTTCAGTACAGAGTGCAGCTAGAATTTAAAGGGCAATTACATCCATTTTGACATGCATGTTTGACTTTTGGATCACT
>JAHWFP010179047.1:0-17225 GCA_023313725.1 Lithobius niger | reverse complement strand
CTTTCTGTTCACTTGGTGTGTGATGCGCAGACAAGCATCCCACCAGTGCAGGCAACGTAAATGGGTATGCATCCGTATTCTTCAGTGATGTTTACAGGTTATGCAACTACAAGTATCTCCTTAAGTTATACATCAATTTACGATCCATTTATTTTAGTGACGCTAATTCCTCATTCTCTACATGTTTCGAATTCAAACCGTGATACTATCTTTAATACTTCCAGTGAGAGTGTTACCTTGAATAGAGTGTTCATGGCTGGTTGATTTTTAACGTTTACATAAATTTTCCACTGTTATCTATGAGAATAAGACACTTTTCGTTTCCTTTCTATCAGTTACTGCAACACATGCAAGTGGAGTGCAGTGCAGTTTGGATCGTGTGCACTACCGCTTGTGTTTTTTGTATCTCATTAAGTTATGAACCGATTTCTGTTCTGTTTTTTTTTTACTTATATCAATGAGGTTATTCTTTCGAAAGTAGAACTATTGCAACGACTAGAATTCTTTTTTGAAAATACGGGGAGAAATTTCTTTTGCCACAGGGTAAAGTAGTATTAAAGAGTATGTACCCTACCAATGCCATAGCTTAAAAAAATGTGTGAAGTAAATGTTCATGTAAAATTTAACATAGGATTGTTGTATCCATTAACATGGGGCGTCACAACTTTTGTGACGTAGCTGAGTGTTACTGAGCTGATGAAACACGTTTTCACAAGCGTATGTTAATTAGGCGTAACAAGTGGTTACGTTTTTGCTCCGGTCATAAAATGTAAAATGAATTTCTGTTATATCTATCCACCCAAAACCAAAATTGGTAGAAAAACACACCAATTTTCCAAAAACGATCGGCTTTTGAAGGTAGTGATATCATTCAACCAAGGAAAGGCCACCAAGGTCAATCTTATTAGCCAGTAGCTAGACAGTAACATAAAACAACGTTATTGACGCATCTTTTTTCTATGATTGGTGGACACTCATCCTTTAAATTTTAGTTTTTTTAAATCTCTGACACCTTTCCCTTACATTTTCACAATTTGAAACATTTCTGTCGCATTGGAATTTATCCTCAACATGTTAAAATATGCGTTCAGTTGCTTACAGTTAACAGACACACGTCTGCTAATGAGCAGCCTTTTTATCATAACCAATCAATTTTTAAACAATCGGATGTCTACAATGGAATTATCTACTGTTATTTGGCGGCGACACACTAGCGTGTGTCTAAATGTAAGAAGCAAAAAGACAAAACATTGTGGAACACCACTAAACCCTTCTAAGTTGACAAAACATTTCCTCGCTTTCTTTTCAGAATTTCACTCCTCGTTTGCCAAAATTTCGAAACTTTTGATTTTTTTTCTAATCGTTTCTGTGTAATGGAACCGCTAATTCGAAATGTAGTTTTCGCATTAAGCTAATTATTAATTTGCAAAAGAATTCAATTTAATTATTTTCCAACATTATCGTGATAATTAAGCTTTAAGGAACTTTAATCAGGAACTTTAAGCATAAAGAATTTTATTAAAAAATGTATTAAACTTTGTCTTAATTTTTTTGCCAAAAATTAAAAAAAGGCTTGGCAATATAAGTGTTTTATGTTTTTCGTTCTAACCGTTACAGTGTTGCATAAAAATTCTTTATTTTTGCTTTTTAATTAAAACTATAGCCAAATGTTTATTAAAAATAATGAGCATTGTATTGAAAGACGTTTCACACTATTTTGTCACAAGCAATAGAAAAATAAATACCACAAATTTCATCGAAGTAAACACATGTTATTGGAAAAAATACACTTTCGTGAGAATGACCCAACTCATCATTCTCTACATCTTTGTAATTCGAAACATGTTTCTATCTTTAATACTTGGGGACCATGCAAAGAGTATTTGAGGGCACTTTCATTTTTTTATATATTTTTACAACAATTGTCTGCCGTTATCTGTGAGAATAAAAAATACCTTTCGTTTTCTGATGTGGCGTTGTGGCAGTGTGTGCAACTACCACTTTTTTTTTCATCTCCTTACCTTTTAGAAGTTTTTTGTTCTGTATTCTTTATTGAAATTAATTACTCGCTCTCTACGTATTTCCAAATAGAACCATGTTTCAGTACTTATAGAGATAGTGATGACCTCGAAAAGTGTATTCAAGGTCATTTTCAGATGCACCACTATCATTTTAAACTTATATAACCATGCATGACATGTCTGCAACGATATGGAAGTTATTCACCTGATGCTGTTGATATGAAAGAACCAATATAATATAATATAATATAATATAATATAATATAATCTAGACACACGCTAGTTTCGCTCCAATTAAGGCAACAAATATCACAAAAAACATCACATCAATTCAATTGTCGAGGTGGTAAACCATTGTAGCGCGACGCCACAGCGTCAATGTCTTATATCCTGAAGCAGAGTTGGGCACATTTCAGGCACTTGAGAAAAAATAATAATGCGGTACAAAAGCTTAAATTGTGTTGAAATCGAGAGCAATGACCCACCAGACAAAAATTAACTCGTGTAGGAATGCCAGCTAAGCTGCTTTAAATGCAAAATATGAGCCTCAATAACGTTGAAAAAGTCTTATTACTAGTTACTACCTAGCTAGCTAGTCCGCTCTTCCCTATGTTAAATCCCATAGGGTGATTATTCATCGATACCAAGATAACGGGAAGGCTTCCAGCTATGAAATTGGACGAATTTATAATTTATGCTTATCTTGTATCAACTCAGATTGTTGCATTGTTTGATTTGTTTGCAGCGGTACACAATCAGCATAGTATGCCTCTGTTTCGATTTATACACGGTAAGTGACTTTTTCTGTAGTTATTATCTATAAACTAAATTTTACTTAATTAATGGTCATTAACAGAAGAAATGGTGTACTGCTCATTTACCTTTCACATCATCACATGAATTTTAGGCTTATTTTCCCCTAGTCACTTTCTCGATCAGTTGTGATTTTAGTTCCGGCGTCCACTTGCTTGCAACCGACCATTCTGATCATTCGGCTGTCATTGGTAGTAGTATAATAGTGTGGGATTCGACTTCACAGAGACAGGGACACCAAGATGGCCGCCCCCATGTAAACTGGAAGTGTCACCATTTTCCAAGCGGGTGGTTGTCATGGTAACTGGAAGCGGAACCGGAAGTGCCGCTGATTTGAATGATGTCACTTCCTGCCGGAAGCGGAACCGAAAATGACCCCATTTTGAAGAGCGGAACAAGAAATTATTTTAAAATGCCCATAACTCGGGAACCGTTGGTTCCAGAGCAAAACGGATCGAAATTTGGCCACCCTTTCAAGAGCTCCACCAGGGCTCCCAGCCTATTGATGATTCACCCAAAATTTGAGTTCCGCTGATGGCCCACCCCCGAAACTCGAGAACCGCCGGTCCTAGAGCAAAACCGTTCGGGATTTGGCTTTCCCCGGCCCCACTCTATGCGTGGGCCTCGTCGGAAATCCGGTCTCCCCTTTGGTCGGGCTACCGCGAAGTTCATTTCAACTGCTACTGGCTTCCCCCTCGTATCATCGTGGTACTGAGCCCCTCCGCTACGTCAAGGCTGCAGTTATTGGAGGGGTGGGATGGGATGGGATGGAAAGGAGAAGGCTGGGATGGGTTTGGGTAAGAGTACGGTCGCCTGCCCTCCTTGGTTGGACCTGCCAGAGACCGAAGTCTCGATGGTATAGCTGACCACATCGTATAGATAAGGGAGAGGGGGGGGGAAACATTGAAGCTACTGTTTTTGCCTCTTAGGAGCATGCGGCATATGGCTGCTATTTACCGGGTGGCTGCCGCCGAGTTCATTTTGCGATTAACCGGCCGTAACTCGGGAACTCCGGTTCGGGTTTCCTTATAAGTGCCAAACCCCGCAATGGACCCATCTCCGCAGTTCCGCAGCCAATGCTTCCTCCCGACTCGGAATCTTCACTCCCCGGTGAAGCTGTATCGGGGCAAGTGAAGTTACTACTTTGCCCATTTCTTCACGAATTGTCCGAGAAGATACCCATTTCGTTTTTCAAGCCGCATCTTCTTCCTGTACATACGCTTCAGTTCTATCTCTGCAGTTCTGCAGCTAGCGCAGGGAGTGCCTCCTCCTGAGTGAAAATCTTCAGCACACTCTACGGGTCAAGCGATATTGGCGTGATTGTAGGAGTTACCGCTTTGGCCCGGCACTTGCGTGGCTTGAGTTTGGGCTTCATGAGCTTCAAATTCCTCAACCGTCTTGACTCTGCCTCCGCCGCGGCTATTATCTCTTCGTGGGTCGAAGGCTTCCAACCCCCCTGGTAGACCGGTATCGGGGTGATTGGAGTCGCCGCTTTGCCAGTACCTGCGTATTTCTCAGTCTTGTTCTCCTCCTGCTTAACCCACACCTCAGTTGCAGGGTCGAGCAGCAGCAGAATGAGGGAAGTTGCCTCTTTGCTCATATCCACAGCATTCTCCCGCTTAACGCACTTCCCAGTCAATGGGTCGAGCCATTGGAGAGTGAGGTACCCACGTCGATCGAGGAAATCATACTGGTATGGCGTCTCCGACTGTATCTTCAAGTCGCTCGTAAGATTCGGGTTCCTCAACAGCTCCATCTCTGGAAACTCTGCACAGCATCCGCATCCATCACCTCCTCCCGGTTCGAAATCTTCACCTCAGTCGCAGGGTCGAGCAGCCGCGGGGTGTGGGGAGGTGCCTCTTCGGGGAGGGGGGGGCCCACCCACGTCGGGGGAACAATACCGCTATGGCGTCTCCGACTGCATCTTCGAGTTGCTCGTAAGTTCCGGGTTCCTCAACACTGCATTGTTTAGTAAATTTCGGACGCTTTTCGTAAAATTCTTTAGTATGAGAGGTTGTCAAAACCTAATTGTTACCAGAATTCCGTTTTTTTTTTTACATTTTATTTACAAATTAAATTCCCTGATGAATTAGTTTTTTTTCTTAATATTATTAAATTGACGCTCGCTAACACTGAAATTTAGGTTTGAAAAATATTGTTGCTTACTTTTCAAATGGTGGACGATTTAGGTGACGTTCCTGAATTTACTGAACTGAAAAAGAGGAAAAGAACTACTAGCAAATCAAACCGGCAACTTAGTCTTCGATTTTGATTCTTTGCTCGGTTTTTATGGAGTTAATTGGTGTAGACTTCAACTGACGAAAACTTGGTAGGAAAGCTTAACAAGTTTTGTTCTGTACAAATTTATCTGACGTTTTGGCTATAACCATAGCAAGAACAAACTAATTACCAGGCGACTTCAGTTGGCGTTTCGTTGACAATCAAACAAAGTAATTTGAAATCGGACACTCATTATCTTTCGTTTAGCTCTGTGCTCTTCCTGTTTTGACTAGTTACGCACTAAATTACGTTTTCACTACAACGGCAGAAGTGGAAAAAAGCCTCACAAGCACTACATACCGAGTAGCGTTACGCAAACACAGTCGGAAAGTAGTTCGAATTAATAGACAGTAAATAAAGTTCAGATTTATAAAGCGACTAATAATGAAATTTATATACTTCAATTGTTTGTGTGATGTTCATTTTTTTTACCATAAAAGTGTGTTACTTTGAATTAAAATTTTTATAGAATTAAAAATACCTGTTTTGCTACAGCGGAGTGATACGCTTCCATCCTCCATTTACCGTTAATCCGTCATCTTTGTGACTTGGCCTTGTAACTTAAATTCTTAACTTCATTACTCCCCTGTGTTAGGAACTGATGACCCATAATATTTGATGACCTGATTCATGCAATTGGGGAAAACAAAAGTACAGTTTCTTGTTTCAAATTCGGCGTGGTAAGCGTAGTAAATATATACTCATTTACAGCTTTGCAGCCTATTTCGTGGGGGACGAACTCCTCAGTTTGAAAACATGGGGGGATGGTCCCCCTTGTCCCCCCTGGATCGACGCCTATGAGTGGCGGACTTTCCTACATCGTTCGCCGCTATGTTCCCGCCAACAACAAATACTTCCCGGACAGTTTCGACCCCGAACGACCCATATCTTTCCTCATATACTGGACGCCAACAACCTCTACAGTTGGGCCATGGTCCAGAAGTTGCCGTATGAGAACTTCAAGTGGCTCGCCAAACGAGAGGTTCAAGCCTTCGACGTCATCTCGGTTTCCGACGATGGGGATTATTGCAAATCTTGGAGGTAGACCTGGACTACCCTCCCAAGTTACACGATGCCCACAACGACTACCCGCTGGCTCTGGAATCGTTGAAGATCAACCCTTCGATGGTTTTGCCGTTCTCCGCGAGGGTAGCAGAGGGAATCGAGCACGTCGTCAACTCTATCACCAAGCTGGCCTCCAACCTCTTCAACTAGCGAAAATACGTCGTGCACTACCGGAACCTGAAGTACTACCTGTAGCGAGGCTTGGTTCTCCGCTGCATCCGTCGCATCTTTGGATTCAAGCAAGCGGCCTGGCTGAAGCCCTACATCGAGGGCAACACCGGACAAAGACAGGCAGCTGCGAACGACTTCGAGAAGAACCTGTTCAAACTGATGAACAACTAGGTGTTTGGTAAGACGCTCAAACAAAAGCAGAACAGGGTGTCTGTGAAGCTGACCAGCAAAGTGGAAAAGTAGGTGAAATACACCCCTCTGTCCCACGCCTACTCCTTCCAAATCCTCAACGATCGCCTCGTCTCCATGCTGCTAAAGGCCAGGACAATCGACTGTGACCTACCGATCTATTCTGGGTTCGCCATCCTGGAGCTTTCAAAGCTACTGATGTACCAGTTCCACTATGGGTACGTCAAACTGAAGTACGGAAATAAGCGTCGTTGCTCTTCATGGACACGGACAGCCTGTTTTACTCCATCGAGACCGAAGACGTGTACGTGGACATGACCGAGAATCGGAGCAAGTGTTTTGACACGTTAAACTACGACCCCACCCACCCCTTCTTCAGCGCCAAGAACAAGCAAGTCCTCGGCAAGTTCAAGGACGAGCTGGGTGGGGTACCGGTGAAGGAGTTCGTGGGCCTTAGGTCTAAGATGTACTCGTACATCACCGCAGACAGCGAAAGGCGTGGATAGGACCTTTGTCTGGAAACATCTTAGACACGAGGCCTACAAACGTTGGCTCAAACAGCACACCGTCGACAAGGGGACGTGGACAACCCTTCGTAGCCGAAAGCGTAAAGTCACCACCGACGTCGTCACCAAGTCCTTGCTTTCGGCTTGTGATGACAAACGTTTCGTCCTGGAAGATGGGGTGCACACCTACGCCCACAGCCACTACGGGACTTCCGATACCAGAGGTGGGGATGAAGAGGACAACGACTTCGACTCCTACGTGGACCTCAACAGCGATCCGGAAGAGGTGTAGAAGAGAGATCGCGAATCATCGGATAGTGAGGATGAGGAAGCGAGACTGGAAGACGTACCGTCCTGTCGGGAGGTGCAGCAGATGACCAAGTCACGAGACGGATGAGATGGTCGGATGGATGAATGGATGGATGGATGGAGTCTGGATGGACGAGAGGGAGAGGAGAAGAAAGGCCGACAGGTTGAGAAGAGCGGCTGCCAAGCTGGAGAGGTACGCCTCCATGTGCGAAGAGAGGAAGATGGCCAGGAGAGAGCAGGATGCGACGCAAAAACGGAAACGCTACCAGGAGTCGGGATGAGCGAGACGCAAGGGGAGAAAAGAAAGCTATGACCGAAGAACAGAAGGCGGAGGCGAGAGCCAGAGAAGCTGCTGCCAAGCGAGCCGAAAGTGTGGCGGATAAGGAGAAGCAGTCCTAATCCCCCCTTATCTACATGGTGCGGTCTGCTATGCCATCGGGGACTTTGGTCTCTGGCAGGTCCAACCAAGGTGGAAAGGTGGCCCCCCTCTTACCCAAATCCATCCCACCCCTCTCCTTTCCATCCCATCCCATCCCACCCCTCTCCTTTCCATCCCATCCCACCCTGCCCCGCCGATAACTGCAGCCTTGACGTGGCGGAGGGGCTCAGTACCCCGATCATACGTGGGGGAAGCCAGTAGCAGTTGAAATGAACTTAGCCCGACCAAAGGGGAGACTACATTCCCGAGCCGTTCCGGGCTAGGACCAACGGTTCCGAGTTATCGGGGTGGGCCAACTTACCAAAAATTATGGTACCTGATTTTCGACGAGGCCCACGCGTAGGGCGCAGCTAGGGAAAGCCAAATCCCGAACAGTTTTGCTCTAAGACCTGCGGTTCTCGAGTTTCGGGGGTGGGCCAACTTGCCAAAATTCGAGTACCCGAACTCCGGGGAAGGTCATGCGTAGAGGAGGGCCAGGGAATGCCAAATCCCGTACCGTTTCGCTCTAGGACCAACGGTTCCTGAGTTATCGGGGTGGCCATCTGTGGAACTCGAATTTTGGGTGAACCATCAGTAGCCTAGTTTTTGAAAGGGTGGCCAAATTTCGATTCGTTTTGCGCTGGGACCAACGGTTCCAGAGTTATGGGCATTTTAAAATAATTTCGGAAATTGAAACTGAAACCTTTGGGCCATCTTAGGAAAATGGTGGCATTTTCGGTTCCACTCTTCAAAATGGGGCCATTTCCGGTTCCACTTCCGGGTGGAAGTGACGTCATTCAAAATGGAGGAACTTCCGGTACCGCTTCCGGTTACCATGACAACCACCCTCTTGGAAAATGGGGGTGGCCATCTTGGTGTCCCTGTCTCTGTGAAGTCGAATCCCACACTATCATACTACTATTGGTTGCGTGTTTCAAGGGCCTCGGGGACCTCTCAAAAAGTTAGTGTTGCTCAGTGATACTTAGTTTCTTTCGCTTCTATTTAATGGCCTTAAGTCGTAAATATGATGAAGCAAAAGAGATACGGACTTCGGCTTTGACTGTGTTAACAGGAACACTTCAATGGCATTTATATATTTAAAACGTTGATACATGCTGAGTGGCAGTTCTCAGGGTTCAAACGTAACCACGAGATATGAGACGGCTCATTGTAATCATTATTTAGGTAGATTGATCAGAAAGTACTGTACAACTTAACCGAACAGACACCAAAAAGAGCACAATTGAAGAATACCGAGAGACAATTTTAACCCTTACATTGACCGCATAAGTACTTATGGCTTTTCTTTTTATTGGGGGAGTAAAATAACTAATAGTTGCCCTTTGAGGAAAAAATCTAGCTATTGCCAATAATATGATGACAAGTACGACACTAATTGGCGGAGCGAGAAAACGAAGCGTAGCCTATAACGGACACCAAATTGCAAAAGGTTGGTCCGTCCGTTGGTTGCACATTTTTAATCTGGGTGGAGCCTAAACGAAAGATCAGATTGGAATAAATTTGGTAAAACGTTTCATACCCTAATTAGTATTGCTGAGCCAAAATTTGCCGTAAATCGAACAATTATTACAGTAGAAATTTTTTAATTTTCGAATTTATTTCTAACACTCACCATTGTAAATTTGGAATCCTGAATTCCGACGAAGCATACACCATGCTCATGGTAGTCAAGTGAACTTTAAAAAACACAGCAAATTTAATTTTGGTTGTTTCTTTCTAGCTAATAATCTTTTTCGACGTAACTCAATGAAATACTATCATTTGATCATTGCATTTAACCACTACAGTAACAAACGCAACCATAAAAAACAAAAGGATTCCATTAACGACACACGTAAGTTTCATTTGAAAAGAGGATGCTTGGAGATTATTCAATTCAACATGGCAACGAAAGTGGTGTCTAATCTAGAGATGGGAATTCCGAATATGAAACCTGAAATCGTCATTATCAAGGCCTAGCGGTATAATAA
The DNA here is from genome assembly GCA_023313725.1 of Lithobius niger. Taxonomy (NCBI): domain Eukaryota; kingdom Metazoa; phylum Arthropoda; class Chilopoda; order Lithobiomorpha; family Lithobiidae; genus Lithobius; species Lithobius niger. The sequence continues at coordinate 7,462 of JAHWFP010179047.1, read as the reverse complement.
AAGTATAGGTGACAGTAGACGAAACACGAAAGCACGAAACACGAAACAATAATATGCCTGCTTTTCCCAGTTTATGCTGGTTGCCACGGTAACGTGAAGCTCGAAACCAAAAATCGCGTTGCATCGCCTGAATGATTAGGCCTAATCTCGAACCGTTGTTGTACACTGCTACTCACGAAATTAAAACGGCGGTAAATATTAGGCCTAAACGCTAAAAATTAGGCCTAAAACCTAAAACTAGGTCTAAAAGCTAACACATTTTTAACCTAAGTTGTGATGGTTATTTCTTTTAGATTATATAATAGAGATCGCTGTTTCAGTGTGTGATCGAGGTGTGTGGCTTAACATTTTCGTTGGTGGCGGTGTCAAGTCTTATACCAAAGCAGTGTTGTGAACCTTTTGAATCTTCTGACTATTGTTAAAAACTATCGTACTGATGATTGTTTGGCTTGCAGTTAAACGCCTATTAGCGTGACCACTATTTGCTCAATAAATCTAAATCTAAATCTAACGACTTATTAATATTTTAACATGCGGAATACATTTTTCACAGCAGTTCCTGTAAACAGCTCAAACAGCGGTGGCCAAACGTGCTGTTTTATTTTTAGTGTTGGCTGTGGATCTTTAGTGTTGGCTGTGAAAAGAGGCTACAAATAACTAAACAAAAACTAAATACTGAAGCAAACAAAAGCTTGTTAACGTAAATTTGACACGTATCATATCCTATATTTAAAAAAAGGAAGGCTAAAATAAGAAAAAGGCCAACACAGAGCAGCAGTACGTCACACCAAAAGGCAAACAGGCCAACTTAGCCCATTAAGTATTGCACCCAGATTTTATTACAAATGTGGTAACGTCATTAAAATGAAAACTAAATATAAGTTTGAAGTGAAGATCGTTCGCTCCGCCTGCAATAGGCCCAAAGCCTGTTTCCTAGTATACTGATAGTGATACATCCTTGTAGAATACTGCAGGTTTTATGTGCTTTTGGAGAAATGAATACATGATGGGTAAAATGGAGCCTCCTCCACCAATTAATACATTATGGTTCGTCAGTTTTATTCTTTATTGCTAAAATAATTGTGATTTATTTTATGCTAACGTCCTGACTTTTTTCCTCAGCTGTACCTATGGGTAATCATGAATTCTTACTATCAGAAAATACGATGGGAAAAAATTGTACGTAAAAGGCACGGAAACGTAAGTGGAGCTCCTTCTCCTCCTCCTCCATCTCCTTCTTCATCGGCGGGACCATCTCATTAACTGCCGTTTTTAATTACTTAATTTATTAGCCGTTTGTTGCCGTCGTTGGTTGAGAAGCCATACTACATGCTCGCTGATTGTGCTAGTTTGTTAGCTATAGGGAATTTTGTGTGGGGCACCAACAACTTTTTTCTAATGGAAACAGTTGAATACCCTTAGAGTCCCACACATTGTACACTGCTGTATATTTTTTAGTACATTGTGCCTATGTAATGATAATAAATTGTTGTCGTGGATAATCAGAACAACAAAATATCAGACTAAGTTGCTCAATTATTGTGCAAAAGAATGTGTTGTTTTATTTTGAACGCAGAATGTGCCTCCCCATTTAAATACTCTTGCAGTATTGTCTGCTTTAAGGAGTAATTTTCTGACAGAGATTAAAAAACCTTGGTTCATATCAACCAACATACTCAATGATACAACAGGCAGACAGCTAGGATTCCCTTGACTGTCATGTATATAACACCAAATGAAATTTTCGTTCCACAACGGAAACTAATTCAGAATCTAAAAAAACACAACAAACAACACGGCCCATCTTTATTGTCAAGATGCAATAGTGACGAGTCGCCTTCTGTGCCATACTTCTGTAAAGAATTTTTCCAGTTGTAATTTGGCATCAATTTTTGACGTCATTGTGTTTTTTTAGTGAAATTAATCGAGGTAAACTGTGTTTGTGTATTAGTAGACGTTTTGGGGTTGTGTTTCCACGTTTCTGATAGCTTGTTCGGAGAGCTCTATTTCGAAGCTAAATATACCTAAATGGTCATATTTTCCTCATATGTGTAAAGGATTAATGCTCGCTTTCACGTAGCAAGCGAGCTGCGTCGCCCAAGACCGTCAAGAACTGCCACGAGGCACACTGAAAGTGCCCGTATCATAGCATTGATTAGTGTTAGCGGGATGCACAAGAACGTGACAATCATCTATTAGTACATTTCCCGGTGTTGCAGCACTACATTAACATTATTTTACGCCAATGGCGACCATCCTTAAAATCAGCAGACGATTTATTGCTACGTCAAACGATCGTCTAATATATTTTTAATGAGAATAGAAAACGTCGTAGCGTAATGTACAGTACACGTACCTTGATTCTTCTGGTGGTTGAAATTCATGAAATTAAACCTCTGGAGTCTTTGTTTTGTCGTTGAGTGGACAAAGAGGTACGTAGCAAGAAGCCATTGTTGTTAAACTTTAATAATTTTTTGTCAGTGCAGTTTTTTAAGTTTAAAATCCGCGCATTATGCCTCACGAGTACCTTTCACAGTTCAGTCAGCATGAGAGAGTAGTTCTTTTTTGGTGTGTTCCCAGTGCAACTGGTGGCAGAATTAGAGGCTAAGTGGACAAAGCGTTCAATGTCTATTGCCAAGCCTTATAACATAAAGGAACCCTTAAAATGGTGCAGACACTTCAAGCAGTGGGAGTTGGACTTCATGATAATGCTGGTCTTCGCCGACCTTCCAGCCCTAATTCTCCACCTTGTGAAACGTGCCACGTCCTCCCTCGTCAACACTGGGCCGTGATGTTTGACAAACTCGACAAATACGAAAGCGTATGAAGCAGTGTGCACAATATTAATACTGTAAGGATGTAAGGATTATCAGCGACAGGAACAATTTAGGTTAATGCCGTGCAATGTCAACAATTCCTGTGCACGAATCCATCATTACTACCATGCAACGTTCTCGGGTTTGAGGAAAATTAGCATAACAGATGTAGTTGTGATGCATTCTAGGAGGTCTTGATTGGTGTTCTTAGTCTTTTGAGTTTATTTCTTGAACTTTTGTACATAGGGTTTAGTATTTTGTAGTTTAATCAGTTATGTTTAGTTTCTAGTTGTTGCAGGGCGCATGGCTTCGGACCTTTACTTCCACAATAAATCGTAAATCCGTCGATTCGTTGTTGACAACCAAAATGAAACGATACCGGCTTTAATCTTACGGTTTAAAACAAAATTACGCTAAATCTCTAATTTTGAGTGGCGGTATATGTGCCCCCAAGTCGTCCAAATCGTCGTCGAAGTTACTGACAAAGGCATCTAGCAATAGGAAAGAGCACGTGTTGTATAAGAAAGAGGCTTCATCTCTACGTCGCCACAAAAGCAGCATGTCTTCAGGATGGCGCCAGGGAAGATGCTGCGTCTTCAGTTGATAGTCCCCAAGTCGTCAAGTCACCGAGGGCAAGGGTGTGCCTCCATGATGGCTTCCCATTCGTCAAACAAGGAGAACATGTAGGGACACGTCTCTTCGGACTTTTCCTGTCGCCATTCAAATACCAGTGAACCTGGAGGTTAGTCACTGTATGGTATGGGGTTATTAGATAGGGTTGACCTCCTCACTTTTTTCTTCGACTCTCATTCACTTTCCAGGGCCCAATATTATGATGGGGAAATGGCACACGATGCTGATATATGGGGCGGGGCCACTATGGACGATTTTTCATAGCTCTCCTGGGGGACCCGGAGGCATGAAGTCCAAACGTCCTCAAATGACTCCAAATGTCTCTTAGCATTCGTGGGAAGGCCAGACAATAGGACAAGTTTTTGACGTACTTGGTGTTGTCTGCTGTTCTCAAAGTTTAAACCAAAGAAGGGAGATGAGTAATTGAAGATAATTTTGATAGGTTCACCAAAAACAAAGCTTATTAAACATTTTCCCTTGGGATGGGGCAGAGAAGAGCCCTGGTACTTGGCTCTTGGCCACATCCTTGTATTTCGTCCTGGTGTTTCATCCTAGAGTGTCGGAATGTACTTCGTCATTGTCGTTAGCACTTTAACCATAATTTCATCACTTACCATCTTGAATATCAGAAGATTCATAGTTGCCTCTTGCTCAAGTGGTCCTTAGTAATTCTAATGTTTCGGACTTTAGAAAGGCCTGTTGGTAAGTGGCTGTAAAGATGAGTATCAAACGCAAAGTTCTTTCGCTAAGCTAATCCCACCGAGTAATAGTTCGAAGGTAAAATGAAATATACGTCACTTATTTCTTGTGGCCGGGTTGATGACGTTGCTTCCCGCAGCATGGCCTCTTCCTATCCTGTCTCCTGAATCGAAAGTAAATTTTTAACCTGGAAAGAAGCTTATTGGCGCTTCTTGTCGCACCAAATATCGTTCATTCTTTGTAGAAAGTAGCATATAATAGATGTAGTTGTGATGCATTCTGGTAGGCCTTAATTGGTGCTCTTAGTCTTTTGAGTTTATTTCTTGAATTTTTTCACATAGTGTTTAGTATTTTTTAGTTTGATTAGTTATGTTTAGTTTTTAGTTAATACAGGGCCTCCTTGGTTTGTTGATTATTGATTATTTGATTATTTTGATTATTTGATTATTTGATTATTTTGCCTGATACCGTGCTGTTAATTCAAATTTATATGTGCTTTCTTTCATTCTGTAATTAGGATTCTCATCCTGTTGAATGAAATAAATCAAGTATCAAGAATTGCAGCGCAATTTCTAATTATTTCATTTATCGTTTGAAGTCTTAGTCAGTGGGATTACCTTGGCGAAAGAGCTTGGTGTTTGATATCACGACTTCACGCAGCCGAAAAGCTTGGCGGGAATCTTTAACAAGTCTTGTTTTTTGGTAAATAGCAGATATTTTTATCCAAATTGATGAAATCCAAATTTATTTCTTACTAACTGTGAGATGGAAACACCACTCTAGTTTTCTGATCCATTTCTTTATTTTTTATTTTTTGGCTTTCGTTACATTTTGAGGACAATAGTCATTTTTTTTTTTATCTATCTATATATATATTTAGCTTAGGAGCAGACTTAGCTCAGGAGCAGACTAAAGGTGCCTTCACACGGAGCCACTCAGTGGCGCTTCCGTGTAGCGCTTCTGCGTGGCCGACCCGACCACTGCACGCCACCAAGAAGCGCTTCTCTAGGTTGACTTTGGTGAAGTGAATTTAATAGACTTAATTATTTTATGGCATATAGTTAATAAATTGGTTCTCAACAGTATACAAATCAAAAGTCAGTGCATGCTGGTTTTTTTTACCTCTCAAAACCTGATGCGGTGTGCCCATTTTCTTTTTTTTTTCGGGGGGGGGGGGAAGAGGGGTAAATAATCTTTTTTTTTCCATTCATATGTAACTTGCAAAATAGAAGTATTATGAAAAAGCATATTTGGGTGATAGGATTTAGCAGGCATAAGACGTGACCCAACTTCCAAGGTTTTAATGTGTGGACTTTCGACCAATCTGTTAAACAATAAAGCGTATGGCACAACAAAGTAGAAAAATAAACATTGAAATTCACAGAATCAGCGTGTTTTTGTAGTTTTGTATTTATTTAGTCCAAGAGACTTTCCTTTTTCTCCACGCATTAAAATCAGACAACCAAATTTGAACCACGATGGAAATCAATAATTTTGCAGATGCAAAAGTTTATCAAAAATTGTAATACTTGGGAATGTGCAATATTAGCCATTTCTAACAAAAACATGTCGTGTTACTAGGTTTACATAACAATAACCTTTTTTCTGTTGGCAGCCAGCATAGTGTTGCACAATAGGCTACTGCATAGCGGCACTTTTAATAACTAAAGTAAAGTAAAAATAAAAAACCAAATGACTGCACTTTGATAAGAAACAATAATTTTTGTTTTTGTTTACTGAACTACTGATGCGGGCCCATAAGAGAACCAACGTTAGTTTTTTTCGCGTCCTTATAATATGAAGAAAGTTGAAAAAAAAACCGTACAGAAAATTTGGGGCATTGCTTGTTAGCAACTAAGTGTTAGAAAAAGTTCATTTTCATACAATGTACGACGATCTACGCCAGGACGTAGCAAAAATTAATGTCGTCAGAAATGTTATCCATGCTTCTCAACTTCGAAAATGAAATCCTCAATATTTATACCCATTGTAATAACAAACTACAATCAATACAAGTGTGCGAGTCTACGTTTGTGGCGCGACTGAGTAGCCTGGTGTGAAGGCTGTAGTACAAACCAATGCTACGCTACGAGTGGCGCCACACGTAGTGGCAGCGTTCGGTAGCGGGAGCCGGCCACTCTACACGTCTGTGGGCGTAGCGCTGCTGTGTCGCCACGCGTGTGAATACCCCTACTGTTTTCTATGCTACGCTACTAGTGGCGCTTCTCGGAAGCGCCACTCAGTGTCTACGTGTGTAGTGAGCCTTAATGATGTGAGCAGACTTGATGAGGCTATAGTGGCTGGAATGGAATAGTGGGTTTAGACTCGTTCCAACTTGGCCGCACGGCGTGATGATGGCGTTGGGAGCAAGGTGGATGCATCGCGTAGCTCGGATTGCCTGTAATAGCATAGGAATTCTCACTACATGTGCAATATTAACACAAATCGAACACGTAAATTACCCCACAAATTTGTAGGAAATAAAACGCTAATCCTGGCTATACCTTTTTGTAGCGTCGTATTTTTTCTGATGTGTTGGTGGGAATTCGTAATTTTAATTCTCTACGTTTTTTCGAAACTGGTACTTATAAGAATAATTATTAAATATCCTTCGTATTCTTCGACATGTTTAAACTTTAAGTTGAAAGGCTCAGAATGATACAGAAGCTCCCCCTCAATTGGACGCCCCCAGGAAAAAATTAAACAAACCAAAATCGCTGCCATTACCACGCAGAAAAGGCTTACTAAAGCAAAAAAGTCCTGCTGAAAGAATACTAAATATTGATCTAAAATATAGAAAAAGTACTAAAATTACTCCCCTCTTAAGGCTTGGGAGGGGGGGGGGGCATTCACACACCAAGAAATCCGTAAGAGGGGCGTAATTTTAGAATATTTTGTATTATTAATGGCCTCTTCCTGCCTGGACAGCCACAGCCCTGTTAAAAGGTTTGTTTTTTGTTATTCTAAAGTATTAATTACAAGAACAGGGAAAAAATTGCTGTAAAAAAATCGGTTCGGTTACATATTTTTCTTGTGTCCGTGTTGCACACCAATCAAGAATAAACTCGTTGCATACGCACAAAAAAAAAACGTCCGAAGATAAACAATAAATAAATAAAATAGGATGCAGGCTTCAAAAGATTTAAACACTAAAACTATCTCTTTAAAGGGATAAGGTTTAGTTTACATGTCTCGTAATTATATTGTTAATGAGACACCAGTCAAGTTTTGTGTAAAAACAAATGTTTTCTGTGGTGACATGAAATGATTGAGACGAATCAGAGGCGCCCATCCACCCCAAAGCCAATCAGAAG
>JAHWFP010179043.1:0-41894 GCA_023313725.1 Lithobius niger | reverse complement strand
AATACACAATTTAAAAAAAGGAGTGATATCATATCAAAAACCAGTTTTGGTTTTTGATATGATATCACTCCTTTTTTTAAATTGTGTATTGGCTCAACTCCACTACTGTGCACATATGAACTATAAAGTGCCACGTCAACAAGAAATTGGTTTTCAACAATTTGCTACTACCTTTTGCCTATAGGCCGAACTTTTCTCAACTTAGTCACCTCTTTATGGGTTTTTGGTTTGGTTTTAATTTTGTTGTAATTTGCATTACAATATTTAGTTAGTTTTGGTGTATTGATATCACTCCTTTGAAGGGCCGAACCACTCTCAACTTAGTGGCCTCTTTACCAGTTGTTGGTTATTTTTCGTGAATTGGACGTGAATACAATTTCTTTGCAACTTTGTTTAGATTTATCGTGATGCACTAGTGTGTGTCTAGGCACGTGTGTCAGTATCCACGTTCTCATTGTCCGAACTTTTGCCGTCCAATGAGAGACGATGCCGACAATACTAACAATGTTATAACAATATTTTCGTACTTACGCGCCTCCCACGCCATCCCTGTTATGCCCCCAGGCTCCAAACCATAAAAAGGTATGCAGTTCGTATTGTACTGCACCCATTCGTCCAATTTCATAGCTGGAAGCCTCTCCGTTATCTCCGTATTGATGAATAATCACCCTATGGAAACTAACATGGGGATGAGCGGATTAGCAAGCTAGTAGCTAGCTAGTAACTCATTTACAACGTTATTGAGGGTCAGATTTTGCATTGAAAGCAGCTTAGCTGGCATTCCTACACGAGTTAATTTTTGTCAGGTGGGTCATTGTTCTCAATTTCAACACAATTTAAGCTTTTGTGCCGCATTATTATTTTTCCCAAAGTACCTGAAATGTGCCCAACTATGCTTCAAGATATAAGACACTGACGCTATGGCGCCGCGCTACAATGGTTAACAACCTCGACAATTTAACTGATGTGATGTTTGTTGTGATGATTGTTGCCTAACTTGGCGCGACACACTAGCGTGTGTCTAGATAAGTTAGTTAACTCAAAGTCAAACACAAAAGAATCCCGGCATGCACGGCTCCCAAATAACGTCTTACCCAGCAGGCCCACTATACTTTACCTAGAATGCCTTTGGCGACAGTGAAACAAAGGCCTTAAAAATACATTTGTTTATTCAAGTTTACACATATACAACTCGTGATCAATCCCAAACCCCCTTGCGGTACATACACCCGCACAAGCTTTACTCCAGGAACAGTTTTAAAAATCAATCAATGAATCAATCAATGAATCAATAAAAAAAAATAAAAAAATTTTAAATTCCAAGGTAACCACAAAGATATCCATAATGTCCAAAAGCAATGCATCAAGATTATCAATCCAAAACAAACCCATACGGTAAAAGTAGACAGAGATTCATAAAGTTCGCAATAGTCAAATTTAATTACCAATTAAATACTTCAATTCAGCACGTTGATTAATAAAAACAAATTTCTAGTAGACCAAAAATATTTGTAAGGTAGAATTAATCTAATTTAAAACTAATTAAAAAAAAACAATGACGTGGTAATGTCAAAAATAACGAATCATTTTTGTTTTAACAGTAAAAAAAAATTACGTGATAAACCAGCAATGTACATAAAGGCAACACTAATCCAATCTTAATTACTAACTTAAAAATTATGACGTGGTAATGTCAAAAACAGCAAAACAGTTTTGTTTGAACAGTAAAGAAAAAAAATTATGTGGTAAACCAGAAATGTACATAACTTGTTAATTTGATTGGCAGGCCGTCCCCGATGGGTTGGCACAAAATACATACACGGACGGAATCAAAAATGCAAGGGGAATGCGAGTCATGTGGACGGCAGAGATAGCTTTAAGGGCCGTTCTCACTTGGCGCTGTGACGTTTATTTTGGCGCTGAGCTGAAGCCAGGCCGGCGTGGGGCTCGCGCTTGCGCTGGCGCTGGAAATCAAACATGCTTGTTTTCCAGCGTAGCGTCAGCCTGAGAGATTAGAGGAAAGGGGAAGGAAGGGTGCCCAAGGGCACTACTGGCCTTGAACAAGATTTGTAAGCTAGAATGTGGACTTTCAGTGTTCCACTCTTCGTTTCGATTTTTTTGGTCCCTGGTTCTGTCTGTCATGGTATCTATAGCTCATCAGACTTGTCATATTGATTTGAATTTAGTATGTGGGTAAATAAGAACCCTAGAATCAGTCAATGTGAATATTTTTTTATTATTAGTTTTAAAGAAAAAAATATAGAAAAAATTTTAACGCCAATGTGCTTAGTTTTCCTGTCTCCGTTAGACCTACTGTCTTTTTTAATAAACATTAATAAAAACGTTTTAATAAACGTTTACAAAAAAAAAAATTTTTACGTTCATTGTTGAACGTGAAAGGTAAAGGTTATACCGACTAACATATTTTAAATTTAGACTTAAGTTAATTTAATTTTTTAATGGTAATAAACAAAAATGACAGTCAATATTGTGAACAACTAAGGATGACAAGTGAGCAGCAATAACGACGGGAAAAAAATGATTGCGGGAATTGAACCCAGTCTTTGGATTGGTTCTAAAGTTCACTAGACCACTGTGCTAATTCATTGTTTTCTAACTTGCTTTATTTATTAAAGTCAGTATACAATGAACTGACGCCACGAGGTGCCTTACTCCAAACTGGAAATCCCACTCCTGGATACAACAAGGTTAAAAAAATGAAATTAGCTGTAAATATAAGTAATAAACGAATAACACAATGAAGCCAACATTATGAAAATCTTAGGATGACAAGTGAGCAGGAATAATGATAAAAAATACTCCTGACTTATCATCCTAAGCTCCGTTGCCTCCATCATATTTCTTCGTTTATTACTAATATGTACAACTAAGGTAATTTCTTCATAAAATTGTGTTTCCCCAGAACTCCAATAGAGTGCGCCATATTGCTAACTACTACTTAAGAGCCCATTACACCAAACTGTGGTATTTCTCCACAATTATAAAAAAAATACTGTTTTTGCCATTGTGCCACTGTCTTTATATTTGCGTATATTTTGCATATCTTTTAGACCAACGTGAAAATTAGGCCGTAAATAATAAAATTTAAGTTTTTAAATACATTTTTATAAAAGCCTTCTGAGAATTAATGAGTATTGCACCAGCTACGTTGCCATTATTAAGGATTTATTAAGAAAGTGCGTCGTTTGTACATAAAGAAGCAGAAAGAGTAAAAAATATTGTTTCGAAAGCCAGATTGCCATGCAGACAATAATGAATTTTGTTTATTTTAAATTTTGAAATATAGTAATTTTATCTGTAAAAAAATTGCAACGATTTTGTTGGCAACAAGGAAATAGGCCGATAGTTATTCATGCTCGATTCAAGTTCTTTTTTTTTCTTCTTTTTTTATAAATTGGTCTTAGTACTTCAAATTTGAGTCTCTGTCATGTTTCTCAGTTTCTGTAGTTTTGTTAATGAGTTAAGAAATAACAACTAAATTGTAATTGCTCGTTACGCATCAGGATGCGCTGGCTAAATTCATGTCTTCAGTTTGCTCTAACATTTTCTAATACTGATTATTCAAGGTTATAATGATTTCGTAGTCATTGTACGTGTGTAATGTACATTTTGTAATTTAACGCTATTTCTCCGTAACTACAGCAGTTACAATAAAACTTTTTTCACCGAAAGACGGTGTACATGCTAGGGGTCGGACGAATAGTGAAAAAACATATTCGAATATTCGTCAAAAAATATTTAAATATGCGAATATTCGTTCTAACTTTTTTGCATGTTCGTCTGCTTTTAATCTTTCTTTTTGGCGAAATGGGATTTGGCGAAGCGGGACGTAACTATTGAACAATCCAAAACGCATGGATCATTTTCACGACAGACTGGTTGGGAAGGAAAGGGAAGGGGAAGGAAGCACTGTGCGGACTGACTGGGATTTGAAAGCCCACAGGAAAACTTAAACAACAACTCAAAAATTAAAAAAAGAACGTAAAATCACACACAAGTTTTATTTTGTGAATATTCGAATGACATTCACATATATCAAAATCGAATATGCTCTTAACGAATGAAGATTCGAATATTCGTTTGACCTCTAGTTACACACGTCCACATATTCTGCATACTTCTGGATACGCTTCTTCTCAGAAGGAGTTATTTGTGAATTTTCTCGTCACTGTTGCTGCTTACTTGGAATTCTAAATAGTTTACAATTTTGGTTCCATTGTGTTTCTTCGTTTATCATCAGTTAAACTGAATACTATTTTAAGGGCGAGTTAATACTTTGTTACAACAGAGAAAAATTACGAATATCGACGTTTGCTTCAACAGTACACAGTGAACATGAAGTAGCGAGTACGCTCACGACAATAGTATACACGAAACGAAGAATGCTGTTTTTCCTATTGCCAAAAAAAGAGTTAGGTGGATACCATGACGAAGCATTTTAACCGATTAAAGTCGTAATATCAAACGCCATTTAAGTACCACCAAGTTAATCACACCGACTAAGACTTCAACGTGAAATGATACACAGTAAGTAGCCTAAGTCAAATGTTTTATTTAAAATTTGAATTATTGCTCGGCAGGATTAACTTGGCGTTACTGAATTATTGGCATTTATTAGGACTTCAAACGGCAAAAACACTTGGCGAGAATCCTTAACAAGTTTAGCTTTGGGGAGGCAATTAATATACTGACTCGGTAAGCTATGTTCGTCTGGTTTCATAACCTTTCAATTGGATTTGACTGGTATACTTTGGAAGATTGCTGTGCTTTTATTCCATCTTTTTTGACACAGCGAGAACTATTATTCAGTATAAACTCTTTCCATTTAAATAAAAAAAATTGTTTGTTTACACATTTAAAAAATCTGATTTAAATATAAACAAATCACATTAACGTGAAAAAGAAAACTGACAAACTTTGGAGAGCAGAAAGTGTTCCGTTTGGAAGAGGAAATAGACAATTATTTTTCACTTATTATGTTAGATTAAGCTTTTCAATGACTGCAATGTTAAAGCACAAAATATATGAAACATATTCAGTAACTATTTCGTCAGTCGAAATGTAATTTTTTTTTTCAACAAACTTGTTTAGTGGACCAGTTCTTTTAAGTGTGATGCCATGAGAACAGGCGTTTGGTCGAATATCTGAAAGAGACGTGGTGTTGACTCCAACAGTATGGGTCTGTCATAAAACTTCAATTACGTTGAGAAGATTATCAGGGAGGGTTGTCCAGTTGTGTCCGTTCACATTCAGCATGGCTTCAACGCGAGCGAAGCACGAAAAATCGCCTGAAGCGTGGGGGTTGGACGCCATTCAGCGTCAGCACAGCTCCAGCGCAGCACGCAGCGCCAAGTGATAACGACCCTTTAGCCTGTTGAACGGAGAACTGTTCCAGGAATCGTGCGTGGGAGAAGGGAGGGGGTGGCTCAGATGATGGGGCGTTCTGACCATTTTCCAGGAACACACCCCTGGCCTGTACTAAGAATTGAAAGAAAGGTTAAAGGAGGCCAATTCCATTGTTAATAACAATTAACGTACTTTTCTTTGGTTAGCAAAAGAGGTGGGTACTTCAAACTGTCTGTAGGTTGGCCTCAATACTGATGGGTCATTTTGGGGCTCTTCTACGAATTGCGTAGGAGGGTTTGGTTGGTGTATTCATTTTGTAGATTCTGATGAAATAAGGTATGTGCAAAATTCGGAAAAGTTATTTCAGTGTTATTGAATAACGTATATGTACGGTGGAGTTTCTTTGGTTAACAAAAGAGTTTGCCTGGTTTTTGGCAAGCCTCGTGGGATGGACAGGACGCCAATAAATTACGAGCTATTAAAGGCACTGTTGAGGAATGGCACTCGGCGTGTCGCCGCAGTCGCCGTGAGGAGGTGGTGTTGGCCCGTTTGCGCATTGGTCACACTCGACTTACTCACCGTTTCCTTTTGCGGGGGGTTGACCCTCCTGAATGTTATTGGTGTCGGCGGCCACTTACGGTCCGGCACTTCCTTGTTGATTGTTGCCATCTTGATGGTTTTCGTCGTAGTTTCCATCTTCCGCATGACATTGTGCGTCAATTGGGCGATAAGTCTGTCCTCCTGTCCGGTGTTTTTCAATTTTTGCAGGAGGTACAGATATATGACAAGATTTAGATTAGGGGTTTGAATTATCTCTGTAATGTGTGATGCATTGGCAACCCGGACCACTGCACTGTAACTGAGGTTGGCACCAATGACCAAGCTGTTGATGCGCCATTAAGCCTCAATCTCCCCCCCCCCCCCCTTTTATTGAACTTCGAACATGACGAGTGTCATATTCACTAAGGCATATAATGCTGTGTTCATTTAAAGGTTACAAGCTCGTATGTTTTGTTGATAAACGCTTTTAAAACACGAGCACAGCAAATGTATAAAATAACGCTTCCTTCAAGTTTTTCTTTTCCTTTTTGAATATTTTTCCAAACTGCTTTAAGATACAGTAAAACAGATTGAAAATTGAAAGCTATGTACGCCGCCTGGATCATTGCCCAAAAGTAATCCGTCACTATTCAATGAGGAATGATACGAGGCTTCAATAAAGTCATGTCTCTGCACAAATCAGCTCAAAAATACGATATGCTTGAACAAGTGTTGCTGTCTGTGATGTATTCGGCAAGGGGTATTTACGCTACAATATTTTTAGCATGTTAAATACTAATGCACAATACTGTACTTGTTTTCCAAGAGAAACTGTAGTGGTTATTGTCAAATGGATACCCCTTGACCCTTACATGCAATGGGAGAATCTTCGGGCCACTCATCTTGTCAGTTGACCCATCTTGTCACTGTATCAGGGAAAACTTGTACGGAAATTACTGTATGGAATCACGAAACAACATAGTCCTTTTCACATCCACTCACACACTACAGATGAGGTTACCAAAGATAGTGTGTGCGTTGGCATGTGAAGGTCTCCATTCGATAGAGTCGTCTCCAGTGATGCTTTTGCTCATCAACAGTGAACGTCCTTCTTGACCATAAGTCAGGACCATTAGTCTGCCACCAAGCCATTAAGCCTCAATCCCCCCCCCCCATTAGTCTGCCACCGTGCCATGTGTTACCATTCGTCGATTGGGCGATAAGTGTGTCCTCTTGTTTGGGGTTTTTAAATTTTTGCAGTAGGTACAGATCTGTGATAGAATACAAATTCATTCAAATACAAGTTCATGATACTAATTCTTGATCTTCTTGATGATATGTTGTTTTTGTGGTGTAGGTAGTCGTAAATTCTCCAAAAATGGCACGATTTGATTGAACACTTGTGAACTTTCTCCGATAGTGAGCTTCTGTGAAAAGTTTTTCGTCACATCCCTACCCAATGGAAGACGAACACCAGATATTGTGGTAGAAGGATATTAATCAAATTAGCACAGGCCAAATAACTGGACACTAAAGAATTCAGGTTTCAGTTTGACCGCCTAGTTTAGCTTTAAAATTAATGATTTCCAGCACCTTCTCCATATCACCACTATACGATTTCATTGAAATATTATACTGCTCTAATGTGTAATTTTGAAAATAACATTCGTACCACGTAATGGGAATTATCGTACCATCACATCCATTATCGATCTCAAATGATAGTTGGACTCCATTCAATACACAATCTTATGACCATTTTTCTGCTTTTACAAAATTCATGCTTACTGTGTTGTTGGATGAATAATCACTTTCAGATTCGGATTCGCTCTCCGTTTGGAACTACTTGGTTCAATTTCCTGTTGTACTTTGTTTACTTTTTTGTAACCATGTTTGTGAAAAGTAAAGTTTTTTCTGTGTTGTCGATTTAACAAACGGTTTTGCAGGCGCCGCCACCATTTTTATACTTGCTACAACCTTGCTTGTGACACATGGCTTTTAAAATGTCCAACCCAAAGTTAAGTCCCTCTTAACTAAATAAATTAATTTAAAAACAATTTGGTTTTCCACCTGAATTTTTAAATTTTACTGGCCTAATTTTATCTTAGCAGCACTTCTCAGTGGCATCTCGTAAGTCGAATAATTGCCTGATTCAAAACTGCTTCTAGCCTGGCTCTTGGAGAGTCTGAGTCGTGTGAGGCTAGGCGTGCTTCGTGGTTGGCTTATATTTCGTAGATCACGCGCTCCACGCCTTCTCAGCAAATGTGGAGGAAGGTGCGCCAGATCTCGGGGGAAAAACGTGCCTTCCCCGGTGTCGCAGTTAAAGGTGGCGAATTCCGTGATCACTTCTGTGCCGGATATCGCCGATTGTCTTTGCGTCTGCATTTGCGCGGGTCTCGAGTGATGACCATTATGATCCTGGTTTCCTCGGGATTAAGCGTAGAGAAGAGGCTCACTCTCTTGACTTTCGCTCCGATGGGCTAGAGGAGTACAATTTATCGTTTACCTGGCAGGAATTGGTTTCAGCTTTGTCCAAGTCGCATGACTCCGCCCCGGGGCCTGATGACGTTCACTATCAACTGTTGAAACATCTGCTTCTTGCCTCCCAGCAGTTCTTGCTGGGGATGTTCAACCGTGTGTGGAAAGAGGGCTCTATTCCAGCAGCGTGGAGGACAGCAGTGGTCATCCCGATTGTAAAACCGGGCAAATACCCTACTTCTCCTTCCAGTTATCGCCCAATCGCTCTGACTAGCTGTGTCTGTAAACTTATGGAACGGATGGTCATTGAGCGGTTGGTGTGGGTGTTGGAATCACGGGGATTCTTATCTGCGTCCCAGTGTGGCTTTCGACAGTTTCGGTCAACTATCGATCATCTAGTTGCCCTTGAATCAGATGTGAGGGAGGCTTTTCGCCTGCGTCATCATCTGGTTCACGTTTTCTTTGACTTGGAGAAGGCTTATGATAGACCTGGCGTTATGGGATTCTCCGTAGTCTCTATGACTGTGGCTTGAGGGGACAGATGCCGCTGTTGCTTTCCGCTTACCTCTCAGGCCGTTCTTTCCGCTTACCTCTCAGGCCGTTCTTTCTGCGTTCGTGTCGGGACGACTCTTTCCCGCCCGTTTGTCTTGGAGAATGGTGTGCCTCAAGGAGGTGTTCTTGGTGTCATCTTGTTTGCTATAGGGATCAACCCCATTGCTCAGCAAGCTGCTGTTCCCCAGTCATTGTTTGTCGATGACTTCGGCCTGCGCTTTCGGGCAGCTCGCATGCAGACCTGCGAGCAACAGCTACAGCTGGCGATTAACAAAGTCCAGACCTGGGCGGTCAGTAATGGTTTCCGGTATTCTCCGGACAAGACTGTGTGCGTCCACTTTTGCCGCCAACGAACACTGCATCCAGATCCTTGCCTGTACTTGGGACAGGCACAAATTCCTGTTGTCCCACATGCACGTTTCCTCGGTCTGGTGTTCGATTCCAGGTTATCTTGGCTTCCACACTTGCGTCAGCTTAAAGACATGGCTTTGCGGGCGCTTAACATCTTGCGGGTCCTGTCGGGCACTTCATAGGGTGCCGATCGCACTGCCATGTTGCGCTTCTACCGAGCCCTTGGCCGCAGCAAACTTGATTATGGTTTATGGTTCGGCTAGTGACTCGACTCTCCAGATGTTGGACACTGTGCATCACAGTGGCCTGCGTGTGGCGACTGGGGCATTTCGAACTTCTCCAGTGGTCAGCCTCTATGCTGAGGCCTCGGAGCCACCTTTGGTCATTCGTCGGCGACAGCTTGCCATTCAGTATGCTGTGCGTTTACGTGCTGTGCAATCCAGTCCTGCTTGGTCCATGGTTTTTGGGCCAGACTTGCGGGTCGGTAGACGCAGGGTGGGTAAGGGTGATTTCCGCGATAGGCTCCAGCAGTTCTGTCAGGAGATAGCCTTTGAAATGCCCTGCGTCTTGAGGCTTGGGAGAATGCCAGTTGCCCCTTGGCTTGTCCCAAGTGGCAGTTTCATTTTCGCTCTGGCGTCCCTCCCGAAGGGTTCCACTCTACGAGCAAGATGCTTACAGGAGTTCAGGCGGCTGAGTTCTCAGTACGCCGGTTATCAGCGCCTGTTTACTGATGGTTTGAAGTCACACGTTGGCGTGGCGTGTGCTTGTGTGTGTAAGGGAGTAACGGTTGCCCATCGCCTTGCATCAGGCTATTCTGTGTTTTCTGCACAGCTTTTGGCACTTGGTTTGGGGGTGGAATGGATCCTTGACCTTCAGGGCACGCATTTCATTATCTTTAGTGATTCCATGAGTACCCTGGAGTCTTTGGCGAATTACAATCCTCGGAACCCCTTGACACAACGTGTTCAAGCTTAGCTTTCCCGCTTGCCTGGCCAGCGGAAAACCGTGCTTTTCTGCTGGATCCCAGGCCATGTTGGGATAGCGGGGAATGGGCAAGCTGATTCTGCTGCAAAAGGGGCCCTTTCTGGCCCTCTCGGTAGGGATCTCAGCCTTGTTCCCTCAGACGCCTTTCCAACTCTGCGTCTGAGGTTACACGCTTTTTGGCAAACCTTGTGGGACAGACAGGATGGTAATAAATTACGGGCCATTAAAGGCACTGTCGAGGAGTGGCACTCGGCGTGTCGCCGTGAGGAGGTTGTGTTGGCCCGTTTGCGCATTGGTCACACCCGACTTGCTCACTGTTTCGTTTTGCGGGGGGTTGACCCTCCTGAATGTTATTGGTGTCGACGGCCGCTTACGGTCCGGCACTTACTTGTTGATTGTCGCCATCTTGATGGTGTTCGTCGTCGTTTCCATCTTCCGCATGACATTGCGCGTCAGTTGGGCGATAAGTCTGTCCTCCTGTCCGGTGTTTTTCAATTTTTGCACGAGGTACAGATGTATGACAAGGGGTTTGAATAACGTCTCTGTAATGTGTGGTGCAGTGGCAACCCGGACTACTGCACTGTGACTGAGGTTGGTGCTAATGACCAAGTTGTCGACGCACTATTAAGCCTCAATCCCCCCCCCCCTCACTACCCATCCTGGTATAAAACGTCTCAGAAAATACCAGATCCACAAGAACTATGCATTATTGCTAATACTATTATCCAACTGGCTTCTCTTTTTGGCCCACCCTTACCTACAGTTTCGTCAGCAGTATGCTTGATTATAATATGTTTTGTGATGTAGGCCTACTACCAAAAAAAAAAATATTTTTTTTTACATTGCATGTTTAGCCTGTACGATTTCCAACTTATTTGTTTCAAAAATAGGTTTATTAATTACATTAATTACAATGTGTTATAACTTGGTGTGACAGTATTAATAAAAAAAAAACAGTCATAGTGCATTGAGTTTATTTACAGTTATATTCGAAATTTACCACGCTACTTTTCCAAAATATTAAAAAAAAAACAGATTTACCAGCTGTTTAATTAGATTAACGCTCTTTTGCTGCAAATCCGTTTGGCGCTGTATCACCTTTAGTGCTCGCTTGTCTGCTATTTTTTGCTTCATTTGTAGCCTTTTCTTACCTTTCTGAGATTGTTCGTACCATCTCCAGTACTTCTTCCTGCAATTTGCGTTTTTTTGGACGAACAGTGCCTTTTTGTGTGGCAAACTGGCAATTTTCTGCCCCCACCTAAAAAAAGTTGACCCAACCTGAATCAGTACCATTACCCCACAAAGAAGATATTCTGAAGCAAAAGAAAATACTAAAATATAAAAAAATACTAAATTTGAAATTATACGTAGAAAAATACCAAAATATACCTTTTTTGGCGCATAACCCCCCCCCCCCCCCCCCCTCTCCGACTAGCCACGCCACGGCCATAGTTTTTTTGTATCAGTACGGACAAGAAATTATAAATTTTGTGTATGGAGAATATCCATGTAGGATTTGGTCAAGTTATCAATCTTATTTTTCACTTCATCGATGGTTCATTCAATGTTTTGATTGGTTTTCAGATGTTCTGCAATAGCTTGATACACAGGCCGATTCATTTTAACCTTCCTCAAATCTTCCAGCTTTTCTTGCGAAATGTCAATTAACGCTAGCATTTCCTCTTCGGACTAATCTGCTGTTTGTGGCTTACTTTTCTCCGCTATTTTCTCATCTGGTAAACTCCCGCAAAAATGACGCAGCCAAAACTCCCGAAAATATGATGTCACATGTTTGGCTTCCTCTAGTGGGAAAACCGAAAAACATGTAAACGACTTCCAGACGCGTTGGAAACGCGTTTAGTAAAAACGACATTGCTCAAATGAGTTTAAGGATCGTAGTGTGAACCGGGTATAAGTGACTTTACCTGATTGTTGCACTGAGGTGCTCAATTCAGCATCGAAAATAGGCCAAAATGGCCTTTTATACAATTTTGGACCATAACTACTTACACTATTGTGCAGAAAAAAAGTTTTGGGGCAATTACGGCTACCTTTCTTTATCTCATTTGAAGACTTTTGGGGCACCTCAAGACATGTCAGAATGACGAAATTTTGTGTGTGATGGTGATACCCAAGAGCAACTTTTCCACACGAATGCTTAAACTCTTCCTCGTTTTTGTATGTGTCTTATATCCCGCATCAGTCATATTTACCTCAATCATATGTGCTATGTACGAATCAAATCAAATCTTTAACCAAATTTAACACACCAACTAAAGAAAACTTTGTAATTATGCCCAAAAAAGCGGGGAAGTTGCACAGAACACATAAATTATTACGAATGAAGGTCTATTACCATATGGTTTTTTTTTTAATTGCTTCATTTTATGGGGAACATCACCTGAAATTTGCCTGCCCTAAACTTTTTTTTCACTCAATAGCAATTGTTGTAGTGGAAAAAACTTCTGCTGCAGCTTGACATATTCCGTGCCTTTTGGCTTTCAGTGGAAACTAAAAGATGCTTGTGTTTCAATCGGAAAGATAATAAATGGGTGCATTACAACAAAGTAATCAGTTTTCTTCAAATTAGCACGAGAACACACCATTAAGTATAACAAGGTCTGTAGCATCATTCTTGAACGACTTACCAACTTTCCATTTGTTTGGGTCCAGTAATATTTTTTGGTTTTTTAGACCTAGCTTGTTTTCTTTATATTACCAGATAATGGCTCATCATCACAAGCACTCCATGAACAATCGCTTTTAAACCCGACACCATTATCTTTTGTAGACCTGGTTAAGCAAGTTTGTTTTGTTAGCCAACCTAGTGGCTCTTCAGCACGAATGCTCCATGAAGATCATAATTTTCTTCGTTATTTTCAAATCGAATTATATTCGAAATATCAAAATTGTTGTTCCCTCTCCAGACAACTCTTCATTGTCGGATCAAGGTTGCTCTAACATCAACAAAATTGTCGGCAGTCATTGGTCGTCTGTGCTGGGAATCTATTACCTGAAAAAAAAGGCCGATATAAAATTGAGTTGCACGTTTCATATTGCGTATGTATATTTTTAGCCTCAATATATATTTGTAAATGTGCAAACCATATTTTAGGTTTTGTAATTTTTATGGATGGTACAAAATTATGCTGTATTTATTTTATCTTTATTTTACAGTGACGAAAATTTGCCACCAGCTCCAAAAAAGAAAAATGCTAATACCATCGCCACATCTGAACTAAGTGAAGTATTGAAAGACGTTCAAAGAACCGGTATCTTTTAACAAGATAAAGCTAAGTGCTCTTTCTGTAATAGGTTTAAGAGACAGCTGCAAGGTGTAAAGAAAGAATTAGAGGATAAAGATACTTTGTGTATCAAACTGGGTGAAGCGCTTAGCGAATTGGAGATTACACTTGAAAAGCTGAAAGCAGTGCCGGCTCAAGGGGCACGCGAGCAATGCGGCTGCGTAGGGCCCCCAGTTTAAAGGGGCCCCCGCTTGGGGGTGGGAGCAATCATCTTGCTATAGCGAGAAAGCATATTATTTAATGACAACCCTTTATACTGCGTCAAAGTAACGAGAAAATCTGTGCGAGAATCTTTGAAACTCAAGAATGATATGTGGGTCGATTAGTCGAAGCGTTGCTCCAGCCGAAACCGAAACTAGTGGTAGTTGGCGGCTGGCATTTTTGTCAGCAAGTAGCAGTCTGATAGGAAATAAGAAACACGTAATGGTGAAATAGCTATTCCTTTTTCTCTCCCCCCCCCTTTTTTTTCCTTCTCTACCTTCTGTCTTTTTTTCTTCCTGTACTTCTCTTTGCCCATTTGGAAAATATTTTTGGGTTTTTTGTTTTCGTTTTCGTTTGGCTGTAATTTGTCATTTTTGCAATTTTATTTACTGTTTTTGTGATTAGCATTCTTTTTGGTAGTAAGAAAAAAGTGAGATGAATAGTACGAAAAGGCTTGGACAGTACGAAATATGATTGTTTAATGATTCGAATGAAAAGATCGGGGGGAAAAAATACTGAATCCGCGTAGGGCCCCAATTTGTCTTAAGCAGGCCCTGGCTGAAAGAAAAGTTGAGCAAAGAAAGAGCCAAATGCAAACAGCTAAAAAAAAAAAATTAAATGAAGGAAAGTCTGGGCCATTGGTTGACGATTCGGCCACATACACGTGTAGAGCAGTGCTTGGTTAACTCTTGCAGATCGTCCGAATACTCCAAGTACTGCAGGTCTTGACGGTGGTATTTGGGAACAAATTGGCTACAAGCCTCCTTAAAGGTATTAACAAGAAGAACTTTAAACAAAGGGGTACTTGACCAAGGAAAGGTTGAAGATGTGTAAACGTTTGTCATGATCAAATTCAATGTTACAAAGGCACAGGTTCAAGCAGTAATGAGGACGAAATTGAATAGTGAGAGTAAAAATGCAGGAAATAGCAAAAATGTGCAAGACACTCCTAAGCAAACAATCGATAACTCTGCAGCCGTTGGAGAAGTCTAACAAATGGGCTAAATACATTTTTATTCTAGCGAACATACGGAGGAAAATTACAGTACACTGCAGTGAAAGTTTTTTGCATTTATGCTTTGTATTCCTTATCTTTGTGTTGACAGTGTAACCAATACTGCAACCAATTTACATTGTTTATTTAATACAAATACGCATAGCTATTTGATTTGGTACAAGAGCATGTGGGTTTAGTACGCCAGCTTCAGCCGCAGAATCAGTCGTTTCCACTAACTACGTTCTGGGGGATATACCCAACAGAGCTTAAAAACTGGAGAATTGTTATAAGTCTTGATCCAGTCTTTCAGCTGCTCAACGAATTTTCCTGTCCTGCAGTGAGACCTAGTTTTTCGATATCGTGTAATTTGGTGGCCTTCTCTTATCCGGCAGTGATCAAGCTGCTTAGCCTGATCAACTTTCTTAAGGCGATCTGCAAAATAATATGGTTGCAATCTAATTAGCAGGGGCTGCAATTATGAGTTTTGAAAAAAATAATAGGACACTTACCCGTTTACTAGTTTGTTGAGTGCTAACCTCCACCGCCTGCCGCGCTTTACTTTCATATTTACCTAAAAAATCCCGAGCTCCAGGGTATGTCCCAAGATTGCTGTTTAGCAGTTTGTTGAACGACTCTGCTGAATTGTTAGTTCTTTGAACCTGTCCGTAAACAGACAGTAGCTGGGGAGTTTCATTACTCATGGTCTGTCGTCGGGTGATTTGGAAGCCTTCTAGCATTTTATTAGATGGAAGCAGTGGAAGAGCCATTATGTTTCGGAGAATCCTTCTGGCTTCAGCATTCGTTCCCACAGTGTTGACAAGTTGCAGTTGCTGCACCCTCATCCACACACACTAAGGAATAAAAACAATTGTGCAGTTAGTGGTCTATATTACAAACTAATTATTAAAGGAGTAATTTTATAATATACTTCATACGTTCCACATTACAAATACAGTAAACAATAAATTAGGCTACAGTGTATGAATTTAACAAAGCAGACGTCGATAGTAAGGACTAGCAATCTAAGACCAGTAAGCTGAGAAAGAAAGAAGGAACGCTTATTCAGGCATCCCAGTTCAAACCCAGCATCTTTAGTGTTACTGAATGGAAGCTCTAACCAGTGAAATGGAGAGACAAATAACACAAAGGTGGTTTACATCTGAGCCCGACCAGTTCTTCCAGGTGCTAGAGGACATTCGAAAAGTATGAAGTGTAGAAGGCGGATATCTAACTACCAAGCCACAATTTAGTAGAAATAAATATAAAATTTTACTTGCCAGAATAGTTCGTGTACACATGGACGTATTGACTAGCTGGCAAGTGAGTTAGGTTGGTGCTAATGACCAAGCTGTCGAAGCGCCGTTAAGCCTCAATCCCCCCCAGTGAGTGGTAGAAGAACTGCAGTAGCCTACACTGTCAGGAACTGTCGTCTACACACTGAGACCAGATATCGCTAAAGATCTCGAACAAGTGTCGGCTCCTGACTTTTATCTGTCAGCGCGCCTACTTGTTCGTGTACAAAAATCCCTCTCGAATACTCTACAGTTAGACACTCAAATATTTAGGACTTCAGAAGACGTGCGCCCACACCACTGGTGACAAATAAAAGATGGTGTCCTTCCGCGGATGCGCTGCATGGAGTGGTCGATCCATTGGGAATATAGGTGGTGAGGAAGCAAGATTTTTAATTTGTGAAGAAAATTCGTCTAATTAGACAAATACCGTAATGCAAAATTTTAATTGGGGACGGTATTCAGGGATAAAAACAACAGTAAAACAGTAAGAAATATGCCTAAAACGTATGTATTGGACATTTATGTAGCCACTACGT
Organism: Lithobius niger; assembly: GCA_023313725.1. NCBI lineage: Eukaryota > Metazoa > Arthropoda > Chilopoda > Lithobiomorpha > Lithobiidae > Lithobius > Lithobius niger. The sequence goes on along the minus strand of JAHWFP010179043.1, from coordinate 25,288 downwards.
TAATTTTTTTGAGAGGAAAGAACTCGCCATCAGAATTGTTCACTTCAAATTTTTTTTGCAAGCTTCCAGAATGGAAAGTATAAGCCAATGTACGGCCTCCTCCTGCTGAGTACGTAAATGAATGCCAAGATCTGCGTATTCAATTTCAAACATTCCGAACAGTGTGTTGCTGTTGAGAGGTTCAGGTACATGGTGCGCACCACAGAGAATTTGAAGCATGGCGTCTGAAATTTGAAAAACAAAAAGAGTCACAGCAGGCCTTCCTTGTAGGTAATTACAAAACTGAATTACCACAATTGTAACTTACCTGGATGCTTTTGTATCAGGTCCACTACCTTCAAAGTTTGCAACCCTTTACCGCACATAAATAACGGGATACCTGCTGGTCCTTGACACAGACACAAAACTCTCTTCACCACCCTCTGTTGTGACTTGCTTCCCAGCAAGATATTCCGCTGTTCGTAAGTTTTGACTAATCCCGGGGCATTGCCCATTTCTGAGACACAATATTGCCACCATGTAGCCGACTGTAATAAGAAACTGACAGTCAAGCATTGGAGAATGATAAAACAAAATTGCAATTACGGCACTTAAACTCAAGCTATCGTACTGATTTTAGTGTAGGAAGAGATACACTTCTCCCCCCGCTCGTACAACATTAGGCCAGAACGATGGCTGTCGACGCGCCATTAAGCCTCAATCCCCCCCTATTACGATTGGGTTGAAGACAACTTCCATTACATTTTCGATGGTGGGGGCACCATCGCCCAAGACCATTTGATCAAATTCTACTGTTATGGCTTCCTCCCCATGACTTAATGCATTCATCGAGATGCTCCAAGTATTTGTATTAGGCATTGTCTGTAAACCGAAAGCAACACAATATTAGGATGTGATCTTTCTATTTGAAGATCTCTTTTTATGGCGCTGGTCGAGAGGCAACTGCTCATCAAGGTAATGCATTAGTTTACTTAAGTGGCTAATGGTGTTTTTCCTAGCATCTGTAAAGGTTACAGGGTTGCGTAACATTAATTGTTTGGCAAAACTGGTTACAGTTGAAGTGGATTATACAATATGATTAAATTATTGACACTTAACTTTTGCTTGTGGTCTTCTCTTGTGTAGCCATATAATGATCAAATTTGACTAATTCCGGGTCGTCTGCCGGAAAACTGCTATAAACACTTGCTGACTGAAGCTTCCCCTTTGTGGTCTCTTTCGACCACTGAATGTCACCTGAAGTTGAAAGGATTCAAACACTGACCTTATGGTTCTATTCACATTTCCAGCCTATTTGAATGCATAAATTATCATCAATGTTTTGCTCACTTCTTGCATATTAATCAAAGCTTACCAATTGGCTCATAACTGTTCTCTTACTATTGGATGACCCATCTCTGTCTATTTTGATTTCTTGTTGAGGATTTTCCACATTCTCCACTTCTGCATTATCCACAGTCCGCATTTCCACGTTCCCCACTTCTGTCTCTGTAGTTGTACTGGTACTAGCCCAATTTCAAAAGAAATGTTGTAACTGTTTGTAATAGAAATGTAGAGTTATCTTCAACAGTCATCGTCAATAAAAACATGATAACTTAATTCAATCCATCATTACTATTCTTTCTGAGTTGTGGAATTTTCCAGAATTCAGTTCCAACTGAACTCTCTAGTTTCTTTTCAGAAATAATGCTCTTTGTCATTTGTTGAACGCGGTTTTTATAATCTTTTTCTCGTACTGACTGGCTAATCTTGAGCCTTTCTGCAGAATCTTTCATGTCGTGCCTCCGTAGAAGATGTTGGGGAAGTCTCCTCGCGGTATCCTCCCCGCGCATCGGACAGAGGCGAAGAATTCTGTTGCCTGGTTTTTCTGTAATTTGGATCAATATTTCTGCCCTAAAGCAAATATTAATTTAATCACTACTAGCAGATGTTTTTCCTACCTGTCTTTTTCTCTGCGGGGGTTGACTTTGCAGGTGATGCGTTTGTCCTCTTTGAAGGCGTGGGCTTTGTGGGTGGTGGAGTGCCTTCAGGCTTCCCTTCTTCTCTCGACTTATTTCCCATTTTTGGGCTATTTAATTGAAAAAAGTAATCATGAATGAGATTGCTGAATGATTCCTTGTGGTAGATTAACAAATCTGATGTGTAAACAAAGAGGAGACTGCACCCCATCCACGAATGTACTAGACAGGGGTGTTTCATGCCTAGTTAGGCTTTAGGTTATAGGCTTTACAAAGGTAAATGATAAACCCTTGTAACTACAGGACCTAGAATGGTGCAGTTTGCAGCATATGTTCCACAATTTCATAACTTACACGTTACTTAAAATTCCATCCCATAATATGGCGTTGGGGTGGCGCCATCTAAAAACCATCACTCCTGTATATTAAATATCTATGGAAATGAACCATTTAAGAGTCCTGTAGTTTGAAGCAATGGTTAGAGAAGCCGACCGAATGATGCCTTGTGCCACTTGTTGCACTGCTATGCTCATCTTTAACCACGAATAAGATGACTGAATGAAATCATGAGCCACATGGTAAACCACAATGTACCCCTTTAACGCGAATTAGGCGGATGAATAAAGCTCTGTGTCACATGTTACACTGCAATGTACCTCTTTACCACGAATAAGTTGACTAAATGAAGCCTTGTGCCACATGTTTAATTACAATGGACTTCTTTATAAAGCCTTGTGCCACTTGTTACACCACACTGCATCCGTCTACTGTATCCCTTCAGTTAGAGGCCACTTTCCTGTATCGAAGTATTGCGTTATTGCTGTAAAATCCTTTTAGAGAAAAATTTCTAATTAATATTGCATGTCAATGATTGTTCCGTTCATTGATAGCTACAAACTGGGAGTTTTAAATCTTTTCGTGCTGAAATCCTTTATGTGGACTCACTGGTCCAAAAAAGTCAATTTCGACTTAAAAAAAATTGTAATGGTTGTTTCCCTATCTTTCGTCTGTGTAAGACTATCTGTGCAGCCCATTTTCCCTATTTTCAATGAATTCGATACGAAATTAATTTTTTCATAATCCATGTCTACGGTAGAAAGATAAAATTTTGATCAAAATTGATTCCAAAATCGATAAATAATTCGTGCTTTTCTGCTGGATCCCGGCCCATGTTGGGATAGGAGGAAATGAGCAAGCGGATTCTGCAGCAAAAGGGGCCCTTTCTGGCCCTCTCGGAAGGGATCTCAGCCTTGTTCCCTCGCGGACGCTTTTCCAACTCTGCGTCTGAAGTTACACGCTTTTTGGCAAGCCTCGTGGGATGGACAGGACGGCAATAAATTACGAGCTATTAAAGGCACTGTTGAGGAATGGCACTCGGCGTGTCGCCGCAGTCGCCGTGAGAAGGTGGTGTTGGCCCGTTTGCGCATTGGTCACACTCGACTTACTCATCGTTTCCTTTTGCGGGGGATTGACCCTCCTGAATGTTATTGGTGTCGGCGGCCACTTACGGTCCGGCACTTCCTTGTTGATTGTTGCCATCTTGATGGTTTTCGTCGTCGTTTCCATCTTCCGCATGACATTGTGCGTCAATTGGGCAATAAGTCTGTCCTCCTGTCCGGTGTTTTTCAATTTTTGCAGGAGGTACAGATGTATGACAAGATTTAGATTAGGGGTTTGAATAATATCTCTGTAATGTGTGGTGCAGTGGCAACCCGGACCACTGCACTGTGACTGAGGTTGGCGCTAATGACCAAGCTGTCGACGCGCCATTAAGCCTCATCTCCCCCCCCCCTCCCCGATAAATAAACAACATCCGCTTCGCGTATTTTCCATGCAGAAGAAGTGGAGAAAATGTTACCGAAAGTTGCGTTTATGTATAAAACTGCAAAGGCAGTCTTTTGAGCTAAGCTTTCTAGCTTCGTAGTTTTCAGCACAAACATAACTTTTGGTATCATTTTCTCCGCTTCTATTGGATGGAATTACATAAACTTGTACTTTTTAAAAAGCTGTGACTGCACTCTGAAAAGTTATGCATTACCATAGCACAATAATATGTCATAGATTTGCAAGTGAGAAAATAAATTGCTGCATTTGATTTTTTATTTCATCGCCTTTGTAGACTATTTTTGAGTACTTCGATGCGGGCAAAACATAGAATATACAAAGAATTATGCAAAAAAGTACGCAGATTCCAATAAAAACAAACCCCATCCACTTAGGTATATTAGTTTAATAAGTAAGTATCCCAGAACCAACCGTGCATAATGTTGCGCAACCTTAGAACGAAATATCTGGGGATTGGATTTTTGCGATCTTCCAATTTAGTACCTTATAATAGGTGCAATATACATGTACCTTATAATCGGTGCAATAACTACAACCAACACCATTTTGGGACCAGTTAGTCCCCTTAAGTGCTAGCAAGAGTTCCATGCAAGCTGGTTGTTGCAGCCCACAATTAAAAAAAAATAATATTGAAGAAACCGGTAACTAGTATTGACACGAGATATTTACCAGACATCTTCGTAAAATGTACACAATATCACCACAGGAGTTCACGAAACAATGTCAACTCATTGAATTTTCGGTGAACCATTACACCTTAATCAGAACCAGAAAGAATTTAGCAGAAAAGTGTTCATCACATCATGGATGAGAACAGATGAGATGAACACACACTTTTAAACCTTCAGACAGTCTGCCTGACCACCGACGTTAGAGGTGCGTTTCATCTAGGTATGCCACTTGGCATCCACGAGGGAAGATAGCTCTGGTTCCACAAACTGGTTGATGTTATATTCACCACTGTTGATGTTCATGAGTGGGACTTCATTGTGCTGGAATCTCTTCATAGCAACGCTTGAGACTCAGATTGTTAAATGAATTTAAAAACACACTTTCAAAACTGGAGACACTCACGTATCTGCTAATTTTCGATAACAGAGTTGTTATCTTCATAAGGCACAATAAGGGTGATTTTTCTGAACTCTGGCTAAATCTTACCAGAGGCAACACTGACGTGGGTCTTAGAACTTGAAAGCAGATGGCTGTAAGTAAAATTGATGCAAGTAAGCAACTTTTTATTTTTAATGTTTTATGAAGTCAACTCATTCTTTAGTAAAATTGGAAAACAGCCATCAGCGAAAATAATTTTTTAGTTAAATTTTTTTTATTATTATTCACTCTTTTAATCATCAGTGGCTAATTTTCATTCAGGTCTCGGATCTTCTTCAGACCAAAAAAATATGTTTACACTATTTACACACGAAAAACACAAAACACTGCGGATCATTGTCTAAGCAAAGATTTGTTTTATTGCTGCTGTTGTGATTGCCCCCGAATCGGCTGGGTCCTCTCCCTTTACCAGACATTTTTTGACTTAAAAGTGTACTACCAGTAATATTCAGAATTGAGCCAGTTCAGCTCAACAAGATTTTACTTTTAAAAAAATGTTATCATTTGCAAAGTCCACACTGCAAATTTGGCACATAAGGTAAAATTCTTCCCTTAAGCCTACATCCAAGTTTCTGTTTGGCAAAATTCTATTTAAGTTAAGCTGCAGTTGTGTGGTGCTTGTAATGATATGGCTGTCAGATCCAAAAAACCTTAACATCATTGCCAATCAAAATTTTTTGTTAATGTTGCCGTAAAAAAATGAACAACCTCTTGAGAACTGTTTACAAAGGGCCATAAATCTTTCCGGTGTATTGTGCGATCCTCTGATAATAGTGTTTGCAAGATTTACACAGGTTAGAGTTATGTCGCAACATCATTTTGCATGAAAGAAAAAACAAGAAAATGAATGTGTTGCAACATTTACATACATTTGAACTAATGTCGCAAAACTGAGTCGTACAGGAAGGCCAACATTGATGCATGTACCTTTAATTAACAGCCTCGAACACATCAACACTGAACTATGAGTTAATGGTTTGGACTCAATTGTAGTGCACAAAGAATATGAAAGTGAAACTAGTAGAAAATTGACAATGATATTTCAAAGATTATAGCCTACTCGAGCCTACTTTTTGAATTGTAATAGGCCTAAACCTTGTATGCCTACATGCAAACAACTAGCAAAGGACTAGTACATACGGTTGTAAGTATTAGGCTAGGAGTATGGCTGACGTTTTATGCAACGCTACAAGTGCTGCACCGGTGCCATTTCTCAAATTGGTAAAAAAAAAAAAAAAAGAGGCGCTACTGTGAATGTGAACACACCGACGTCACCAAAACATACCTTCATGTCTCCACCTAAGCATATTTCCACAGTTAGGGTAATGTGGTCTATCACTGTAAAACCACAAAGACTCATCTCATTCACTTCATCCCTCAAATTTAAAAGTGATATTCGTAATGACATGTAGTTTTCTGGTCCATCCACCACTGCCAGGAGTCTGTGTTCTGAAAAAGAAAAAAAGAACTTTTCACTTCAAGCCTAGCCTCAAGCTAAATTAATGTCTTTACAGTTTAAAAATATACACACAGGTGGTGGAGTATTTAGCACAAACTGTCATCTAGAAATATTGAATGATTATTACCCTTTTGAGACTGCATTTTTCGTTCCCCTTCAAACACATAAACAACAAGATTAACAATAAGCAGGTTTGAGATGTTCTGCTTGTTTTGGCACCGTCCGCTTCAATTTTCACCTTAATTGTTGTCTTTATACCAGACAAGGATATGCCTTTTGCTTGTGCCTGCAACAGGTAAATTTGATGCGTTATTATCAAGTTCTTTATCGATTTTTAATTAAAATCAATTCGTGTCAAATAATTAAAATCAGTGTTATAACAAGAGGGCACAGTGAAGAGCTGATGTGCAACTACAGCTTCAAAACTTAAAAACACATGACGGAGGCCCAACACAAGCATGACTGATGAGAGCGCCAACGACAGTACACAGGCTTTACATCAGGTTTTTAACGAATTTTGGCTTTAAAATTCTTAAACTTACCCATGCCTTCAGAAAATAGCTCAGGGAAACCCTCTACTATTTCAGAAGTGTCAACTGGTGTAATGCTAGTTTTAATTTTCTTTACACTTTTCTTAGGTTTAACTTTTGTTTGTAGGTGATAAAATGGATGGTAGTCAACCCGAAAAATATAAAGCCAATCCTTTCCTACTAAAGCATCCAAGTGTTCAATTTGACCTTTAACTTCAACCTTCAGACTTACAGTGTAAATCGTTTTCTCAATTCCGTTAGTGTACGAGTGTATCGAGTACGGACTGAGTTTTAAAGGACAGTCCACAAAATATTTTTGATGTCACTCAATAGGTATAATGGATGTGTCCGCCCCAGAATCAAGTTCCATTTCTAGCTTGACATCATTTAGGCAGACTGGCATTTTCCATTTATGGATTTTCATAGAATTAACTACTACTACTATTTTGTTGGTTTGTAGGGGAATTGAAATCTGGTCCGCAGCCTGATTCACTCCAAGAGTATTATTTTTCAGAACAAGATAGTCGTTGTCTGAATCGCTATCAGACCCGGAACCAGACTCTGAATTTTCGGGGACAACATCCTGGTCATTTTCACTGTCGCTGTAACTTATCGCGTTCGAGTTTATTAACGCGTTTTTTATAGCTATACTTCTGTTTAGACTGCGGCCTAGCCTTAAAATTTGTGCTAGAACTTGCTTTAAGAGTGGTCGAGTGGTTTTGAAGTTCTATTTGAATGACAAATTTTTCTACACACGGCTTTTAAATGGCCGACAGTGTGGCATCTGTCACAAGTATATTCGCGATATTTGCAGCGTGTTTTCAGGTGGCCAGACTTGCCGCAGCAATAGCAAATGAAATCCTGAGTGGATTTAGGCCTACTAGGCGTTTTGCTAGATTTTTTAGCTACATAATTAACAGCCCTTGAATGGCTTCTCAAACCGCTTTGATCGGTTTCAGCAGAATCCAAGGTTAAGCTAAGGATGTTGTAGCCTTTAAATCCAGAGTCTGCTTCAACAACTCGCGTTGAATGACTTCGGATCGGATCCCCCCAATTAAGCAATCCCTAATCATTTCGCTCTAAATATCCTTAATTTTAGCGAAGTCACAGTACTTTGTTATAAGCTTAAGTGCAGCTAAATATTCCACGATACTTTCGTCTGATTTTTGCGACCTTCTGAAGAATTTAACACGCTCAGATACCACTGACTCGATGTCGTCTAAGACTTTTTTAACGAGTACATCAAAAGTTAAAGGGTCGGTTGAATCGGGTGAAATTATATTCAAAATCCTGTCAAACATTTTCTGGCCTACAGATGCCATTAGAAAATTTACTTGCTTGACTGCTGGTATTTCTTAAGCTTTAAAATAGCAACTGATTCGGTTGGAGTATTTCTCCCATGTATCGGACTCAATCGAATTCCGAAAATAAACCAGCGGATTTAGACGAACCCATGTTGATGTCGTCTTCACTATTACTAGATTCAAAATTATTCTAATTAAATTCGAATTAGCTTCACTAACGCTTCAGCGTTCACTACTGAATTATTTTCAGTTTCATTTTCACTGCTACTCTTAGCAGCTTCAGGTGGTTTGCTACCGATACCTGTCTTTGGCATAAGCCTTACAAAATTTAATTTAATTTAATTTAATTACAATCCTGTTTAACCTGCAAAAATTAAACTGGAGCACTCAAGACTACCGGTCAACTATTTAAACACAGAAATAAATCAAGCTTGACTGTAGCCTACCTAGTTTTGTAAATTAACTGCCTACAAATTGAATTTAAAGGGACTAGGCTTTGAAAATATGTTTTTACGTTCACCATTACTGCAACGTTTTACAAAAACAACACTTACGGCCTAAGCCTCAGCACAGACCAGATTTCACTAAGTTTTAACATAAACCTACTGTGTTTACCAGCCCGAATATGGGCAATGGCACAATCGAATTTAACAGGGTTAATTTAGCAGCGCATTTTTCGGGCCTTCTGGTTTATAGTACTGCCTGTGCGGACACGCCAGTGCGTCGCTCTAGAACACTGCCAAGGTAAAATTAACCGTAATAAATCCAATTGCCCACTTCGGTTCTAGTTGTTAAGGTACTAAATTTAACTATTATCATTTTGTACCACAATTCACTACCACGACAAAATACACTATTTTGAAAAGTTTAAACTCTGATAGGAATTCAGCGTACTAATTTTCATTGCCAAATGAAAAAAATTTGCAACTTGCCACAAATATGGAGCAGAGATGTGGTTGAAGACCTATCAGTTTAAGCTTAAAATTTAAAGATTACCAAAGGTACCGTTGCCAACTGTGATGTCCTAGGCATGGACACACCTAAGCCCAGCGTGGGCACCAATGGTAAAGAAAGAACACGGACTACCAGAGTGAGGGCTACAGATGATAAGACAACTAACTTCCTGTTTACATCTCTTTAAATACTGCTACAACAGGAAGTCATGTGATATACATAAGATAGTGTACAATTACCTGGCTTAGTCTATTAATGTTAAAGGGTAAACTGGAGGGTTAACAATTTGGTACTAAATAGAGGGCGGCCATTGTGGAGCTCACAAGTGACGACTCCACAGTTTTTCTTTAGCAGCCACTAACAGTGTGAATACATCAGGCAAAATCACCCAAGTATTCCGAGAATCATCAAACCAGTTTTCCTGCACAATAGGTTAAAACGACCCCTGTAGTAATAAACGGTACGAAACGCACATTAGCAGTTGGCTATTCATGTAAATCAAACAAGCTGCGATATAAAACCAAAAGGTAGGGCAAAGCTTATTCATGCTAATCTCAGAAACGTAGCCAGTTACGCACTTTACTGCCATCAGTGGAGGTAGCCAAATAGGTTGCCTACTTCAAATTTCCAGGGAAAATCAATAATTGTTGAAAGTTTTTCTTTAACAGCCACTAAAAGTGTGTGTACAGCAGCCAAAGTACCCAAGTATTCCGAGAATTGTCAAACCAGTTTTCCTGCACATTAGGTTAAAAAAAAAACCCTGTAGTAAAAAAAGGTACGAAATTCACATTAACAGTTGGCTACTCATGAAAATTAAATAGTTGGTGATATAAAACCACGTGGTAGGCCTAAGCTTATTCACGCTAATCTCGGAAATGTAGCCAGTAACTAACTTTACTGCCGTCAGTGGAGGTAGCTAAGTATGTCGCCTACTTCAAATTTCCAGGGAAAAGCAATAATTGTTGAAAGTTTTTCTTTAGCAGCTACTAACAGTGTGAATACATCAGGCAAAAGCATCCAAATATTCCGAGAATTGTCAAACCAGTTTTCCTGCACACTAGGTATAAAAAAAAACCAGACCCCATGTAGTAATAAATGATACAAAATTCACATTAACAGTTGGCTATTCATGTAAATTAAACAAGCTGTGATATAAAACCACATGGTAGGCCTAAGCTTATTCATGCTAATCTCGGAAACTTAGCCAGAACACACTTTACTGCCGTCAGTGGAGCTACCCAAGTACGTTGCTTACTTCAAATTTCCAGGTAAAAGCAATAATTGTTGGAAAGTTTTTCTTTAGCAACCATTAAAAATGTGAATACATCAGCCAAAGCATCCAAGTATTATGAGAATCATCAAGCCAGTTTTCCTATACAATAGGTTAAATAAAACGACCCCTGTAGTAATAAAGGGTACGAAACGCACATTACCAGTTGGCTATTCATGTAAATTAAACACGCTGTGATATAAAACCACATGGTAGGCCTAAGCTTATTCACGGTAATCTCGGAAACGTAACCAGTTACGCACTTTACTGCCATCAGTGGAGGTAGCCAAGTAGGTTGCCTACTTCAAATTTCCAGGGAAAAGCAATAATTGTTGAAAGTTTTTCTTTAGCAGCCACTAAAAGTGTGTGTACAACAGCCAAAGCACCCAAGTATTTCGAGAATCATCAACCAGTTTTCCTGCAAATAGGTGGGGAAAAAAAACAGACCCCCAAGGATACAAAATTCACATTAGCAGTTGGCTATTCATGTAAATTAAACAAGCTGCGATATAAAACCATATGGTAGGCCTAAGCTTATTCACACTAATCTCGGAAACGTAGCCAGTAACGCACTTTACTGCCGTCCAGAGAAATTTCCACGTAACATTAATGAATCTATTGGTGAAGGTTCAGTAAGGGAAAAAAGTCGATTTTTGGTATTCAAACTGACAAATGCTGGTACTAGAGCCAAAAAAGAGCGTAGAGACCCAAATGGTAGGCCACATGGTATACCATTGGCCGAGAAAAGGCATAAAAGGGTAAAAAAAAGACCATGACAAGCTGAAAAAAAAAGGCAAAACAGGCCCCCAGTAATTACCTCAATGCACCCTTTCACTAGAAGCTGCCCCTACCCTCTCCGAGGTCTGTGCATGCTACTGACAGCTTTTAGGTGGAATTGGAAGACATTACTTCATTAAACACATTCATTAGTCTGCTGAAAATAGTAATTAAAGTGCAATTTGCCCAATCTCTAGGAGTAATCCACTGAAACCAAAAGGACTTAAAGCTGAAGAATATTAGAATTCTAGTAGTCCATGATGGGTTCACATTGGTCCACAGTTTACCTTAATTTTAGTTTAGTACTCAGGATTTACTTACATTGTCAATTATCATGGCTCTTAGTTCTGGTAACACATCTTGCTGTGCTCCCTTAAATTTTCCTGGTATTGGTAAGGGCTTAATGTTTAGTTGCTCGTCAAGATCTGTTTTAGTTTTTACACGATGAAGCGTGATGGCCTAATCACTTTTAATCTCCATGCTGCACTGTGTTGAAGCAGTCCTTTTTGGTTACCCATCATGTTTGGTCCCCCCAGCAGTAAGGTTGTTTCTTGCTGTTGGAGCACCAGCTTCTGCAGGCTGCTCAACTGTCAACACGTCCTCCGCGCTGACATGAATGTTGACCAAAGTTTTTAAAAAAGTTTCTTTAGTGGACGTTATTCGCTTAATCTTGGACGCTGCGCATCTACCTTTGATTGCCAAGCTGGCTGATAGTTTTTTGGATATCACAATAGGAGCTGTGTCTGGCTTAATGGCATTGAATATTGTCAAAAGATTTAATTCTGGGGAACAGCACTTTATGTAGCTACATATAGCTATTAACGCAGCATTTGATTTGTAAAGCATCCCCCAGTGTCACCAGCTCGAAAACAAATAGTTATGTTTTTTCTTCTTTAGATCGGCCACAATTTCTGCCAACTCCATTTTATGAAACAATCAGAAAAAAACAAACGAAAAGAAACTAGACACGTAACTATGTATCACATTTATCTCTTAAGCCTGAATTGGCATTACAGCGATGAGATACTCTCTTTGGTAAGTTTTACCCTTAATTACAAGTCCATTACTTTTCTTGTAAACGCAGTTTTCATAACGCAGAATGGCCTTCATCCTGACTGGGAAAGATATGGAGGCCCCATCTCCCAGTTTATTACAGGATAGATCCCAGCCTTCGGGAAAGAAATTGAAATCTTCTTTCAAGTATGTCCTCCAGCCCTTTTCTGCGACAGTGCCTAGCATAAACATTCACACAAAAATCAAATTAGTATAAGTAGGAATTACAATACCATCCAATTTCAAATTGTACAAAAAAAAAACACTAGCACAATGCTCTTTGACAACCTTATTGGAAACTATACCACGCAACACAAAAAAAAAACAAAGCGCAAAGTAACCCATCACGTTTTCTAGGTTGTAAGTACTGATATTCGAGCTGTAATGGCTGCCATCGATTCAGGGTTGCCACACGAAATTAGCTGAAACAAATAAGTGGTTAACTTAAAAAGGCTTTTTCCCGTCCCAGATGTCCTGCCAGGGCAGAATTTGAAAAATTAAGATTTATTGATTTTTTAATTTTATATCGGTAGCTGAATTTCAGAAGCAGCACGTATAAGAAGTAAGCCCAGTTTTGCAATGGGGACGCGGAGTGACGTTCAAGTCTTTTACATGCAAGAAAGAATTGCTGCTGGGGCAGCTAAATTATGTTTATTGCTCTAGACAAAAATTCACATTACCAGGCTTTCCACTGAACTTTCGAAAAAAAGTAGGACAACAGGAACAACAATAATAGCAATAAGTTACAGTCTGACGCATGTCTTGCTGATATAGTTGCTTTGGTGCTCTGAATTTTTCAGCCCCATCTTTCTTTAATATGTAGTCTTTTACAGTTCTTAGTCTGATGGAGTTTGTGTAATGATATGCACCCTGGTGTCATCAGCACATATTTTAGCGAGATTCCTCGTTCAACATCAGTGTTTCCATGAGCTATGAGGCCGCATTTTACAACTTTTGTTTAAGTGAGGTTACTTTTTCATTGCCTGGCCCAGTTAGTGAGTCTGCTGATTTGGCAGATTTGCGCGCTGAGCTCAGGTCTTTGACGAGAACGGTAGGCATGCTTGTTACTTTGTTGACCCAGCAGCATCCATCTTTGCAGGGTCTTTTGGGTCCTTCGGACCCGGTTGCTGCCGTGCCGTCGACATCTGCCCAGCCTGCAAATGCTTCTGCTCCTGCTACTGTTCCTGCTGCCCTAACTGTTCCCAGGCAGGTTAAGGTTTCGGCTAAGCCTCCGCCTGCCCGGAGTGCACCACAGAAAGTGTCGAAGAAGGCTCCTGCTGATAAAGCCTCAACACCACCCGTGAGGACGTCGCCACCGGGAGAGACGGTGAAACGGTCGTTGAACGGCCAGCTTGCTGAGGGGTCCATTGCGTACCCCCAACATTGTGATACTACTCTGCCCATGGAGCAGGAAGAGATTTCCTCTTCTAGTTCTCTGGAACTTTTCTCCTTCCGAGGACAACTTCGTTCTGAACCTCGCTCCATCTTTTGATTCGGGTGAGGATTCAGATGTTTTCGGATCGCCCAGAGGAGGAGTTGAGGAGGATGATTTGGTCTTAAGCCCGCCCTAATGCCTGCGCATACCATCGTTTAGTGGAACTGTCAAAGTTACCGAACCCATGCAGAAGAGCTGCGGCTGCTTTTGTCGCATTGGCGACCTCTGTGCTGCTGCTGCCTTCAGGAAACTTGCTTTAAAGCGTCGGATAATGCGGTTGTTAGGGGTTACTCTGTGTACCGTCTGGATGCAGACCCTGTGTCACGTGCACATGGTGGTGTTGCAGTGCTGGTTCAACACTCTCAGCCGCATGCCAGTGTGCCTCTGCACACTAGATTTCAGGCGGTAGCAGTTCGAGTTTCTTTCCGCTTCGATATTACTATCTGTTCGGTTTATTTACCACCGGATGAGGTCTTTGGGGTTGGTGACCTGGAGGAGCTGGTTCGCCAGCTTCCTGCCCCGTTCCTCTTGCTGCGCGACTTTAACAGCAACCACGTCCAGTGGGGAGGACCTAATTCCTGACAACAAGGGGAGGATCCTTGAGGAGTGGATGCAAAGAGGGTCCGTCTGCATCTTGAACGATAGAGCCATGACACACTGTAACCTGGCCACAGGCAGTTGGTCAGCGGTTGACTTGGCCTTTTGCTCGCTATTTATCCCAGTTGGGCTGTCACTGTCACTTGGCTGTCACAGCCGATCTGCATGGAAGCAATCACCTTCCCATTGTATTGTAGCTTCCAGGCCAGCCCGGTGGGCGCTTAGACGTGCTGAGTGGTCAGCCTTTGCTGAGGCTGCTGTATTTCAGCGTGCGGTTGAGGACTTTTCTGATGTGGATGAACTTTCCACTCATTTCACTGATGTGGTCCTTGCTACTGCTCATGCTTCTATTCTGCGTACGTCCACACAGCCACAGCGGGTTCCTGTTCCGTGGTGGGCGCCTGCTTGCGGGCAGGCCATTCAGGTCCGCCGGCGAGCGTTGCGTGCATTTATGGTCAGCCAAACTACTGACAACTTTGTAGCCTTTAAGAGCTGTCGTGCCCGTGCCAAGTATGTCATCCGTGAGGGTAGACGTGCTTCGTGGGCAGCTTATGTTTCGTCGATTACGCGCTCCACACATTCTCAGCAGGTGTGGCGGAAGGTGCGCCAGATCTCGGAGAGGAGCGCGCCTTCCCCGGTTTCACAGCTGAAGGTGGCGAATACCGTGATCTCTTCTGTGCCGGATATCGCTGACTGTCTTGCGTCTGCGTTTGCGCGGGTCTCGAGTGATAACCATTATGATCCTGGTTTCCTCAAAATAAAGCGTAGAGGCTCGCTCTCTGGACTTTTAGAGGAGTAGAATTTACCGTTCACCGGTCAGGAGTTTGTTTCAGCTTTGTCCAAGTCGCATGACTCCGCCCCAGGGACTGATGATGTTCACTATCAGCTGTTGAAACATCTGCCTCTTGCTTCACAGCAGTTCTTGCTGGAGATGTTCAACCGTGTGGGCAGAAGGCTCTGTTCCGGCAGCGTGGAGGGCGGCAGTGGTCATCCCGATTGTGAAACCGGGCAAAGACCCTACTTCTCCTTTCAGTTATTGCCCAATCGCTCTGACTAGCTGCATCTGTAAACTTATGGAACGGATGGTCAGTGAGCGGTTCGTCTGGGTGTTGGAATCACAGGGATTCTTGTCTGCGTCCCAGTGTGACTTTCGACGTTTTCGGTCAACTATCGATCATCTTGTTGCCCTTGAATCGGATGTGAGGGAGGCTTTTCGCCTGCGTCAACATCTGGTTCAAATTTTCTTTGACTTGGAGAAGGCTTATGATAGACCTGGCGTTATGGGATTCTCCGTAAACTCTATGACTGTAGCTTGAGGGGACGGATGCCACTGTTCCTTTCCGCTTAACTCTCCGGCCGTTCTTTTCGCGTTCGTGTCGGGGCAACTCTTTCCCGCCCGTTTGTCTTGGAGAATGGTGTGCCTGTAAGGAGGTGCTCTTAGTGTCATCTTGTTTGCTATTGGGATCAACACCATTGCTCAGCAAGCTGCTGTTCCCCGGTCTTTGTTCGTCGATGACTTTGGCCTGCGCTTTCGGGCAGCTCGCATGCAGACCTGCGAGCTGCAGCTACAGCTGGCAGTTAACAAAGTCCAGATGTGGGCGATCAGTAAAGGTTTCCGGTTTTCTCCGGACAAGACTGTAGTGCGTTCACTTTTGCCGCCAACGAACACTGCATCCAGATCCATTCCTGTTGTCCCACAGGCACGTTTCTTGGGTCTGGTGTTCGATTCCAGGTTATCTTGGCTTCCACACTTGCGCCAACTTAAAGACGACAAGTCCTTGCGGGTTCTGTCGGGCACTTCATAGGGTGCCGATCGCAATGCCATGTTGCGCCTCTACCGAGCCCTTGTCCGCAGCAAACTTGATTATGCGTTTATGGTGTATGGTTCGGCTAGTGACTCGACTCTCCAGATGTTGGACACTGTTGTTGGACACTGTGCATCACAGTTGCCTGCGTCTGGCGACTGGGGCGTTTCGGACGTCTCCAGTGATCAGCCTCTATGCTGAGGCCTCGGAGCCACCTTTGGCCATTCGTTGGCGACAGCTTGCCATTCAGTATGCTGTGCGGTTGCGTGCTGTGCAATCCAGTCCTGCTTGGTCCATGGTTTTTGGGCCGGACTTGCGGGTCGGTAGACGCAGGGCAGATAGGGGTGATTTCAGCGATAGGCTCCAGCAGTCCTGTCAGGAAATAGCCTTTGAAATACCCTGCGTCTTGATGCTTGGGAGGATGCCAGTGGCCCCTTGGCTTGTCCCAAGTGGCATTTCATTCTCGCTCTGGCGTCCCTCCCGAAGAGTTCTACTCTACCAGCAAGGTACTTACCGGGATTCCGGCAGCTGTATTCTCAGTACGCCGGTTAGCAACGGCCGTTTACTGATGGGTCGAAGTCAGACGTTGGCGTGGGGTGTGCTTGTGTGTGTAAGGGAGTGACGGTTGCCCATCGCCTTCCGTCAGGCTATTCTGTGTTTTCTGCAGAGCTTTTGGCTCTCGGTTTGGCGGTAGAATGGATTCTTGACCTTCAGGGCACGCATTTCATTATCTTTAGCGATTCCATGAGTGTCCTGGAGTCCTTGGCGAATTACAATCCTCGCAACCCCTTGACACAACGTGTCCAAGCTTTGCTTTCCCGCTTGCCTGGCCAGCGGAAAACCGTGCTTTTCTGCTTGATCCCGGGCCATGTTGGGATAGGTGGAAATGAGCAAGCGGATTCTGCAGCTAAAGGCGCCCTTTCTGGCCCTCTCAGGAGGGATCTCGGCCTTGTTCCCTCAGACGCCTTTCCTACTCTGCGTCTGAGGTTACATGCTTTTTGGCAAGCCTTGTGGGACAGACAGGACAGTAATAAGTTACGAGCTATTAAAGGCACTGTTAAGGAATGGCACTCGGCGTATCGCCGCAGTCGCCGTGAGGAGGTGGTGTTGGCCCGTTTGCGCGTTGGTCACACTCGATCTACTCACTGTTTCCTTTTGCGGGGGATTGACCCTCCTGAATGTTATTAGTGGCGACGACCACTTACGTTCCGGCACTTCCTTGTTGATCGTCGCCGTCTTGATGGTGTTCGTCGTTGTTTCTGTTTGCCGCATGACATTGCGCGTCAATTGGGCGATAAGTCTGTCCTCCTATCCGGTGTTTTCCAATTTTTGCAGGAGGTACAGATGTATGACAAGATTTAGATTAAGGGTTTGAATAATATCTCTGTAATATGTGGTGCAGTGGCAACCCGGACCACTGCACTGTGACTGAGGTTGGTGCTAATGACCAAGCTGTCGACGCGCCATTAAGCCTCAATTCCCCCCCCCCCCATCTGGAGTTTGAGTTAACCAATATTTGTTTGCGATAACGAGGGTAATTTTGTATTGGGCCAACCAAATAGCACAAAATTCTTTGACATAAGCAAGTTTGAGTTAACGAGGTTTTACTGTACAACGTTGTAATATTTGTGATTTGTGCAATAAAATTGTCAGCTACGCACAGGGCTCCAAAATATCAGACATTCGGCAACACCCAAACCAGGTTAGACAAGACATGCGGGTTTCATCAAATGAAGGCGGACATCAAGCAACTTCTCGATAGGCCAAATTTTTTAAAGACTCCGTTCAAACCTGGGCCAATAATAGTGCACTAGACAGGTATCGGGATGGTTATACATCCAATCGGTGTGTGCCAAATGTTTAAATATCTGCTAAAAGTTGTATTGGCAATCCCAATTTTCGGAATGCAAACCTAAGTGAAGAATATTGGAAGTCACTGCTCTCTCAAGTTCATTAAATCTTTTTTTTTCTCGGATTTAAAGAATCAATCTAGCTTACGAAGATTTGTCAATAAGCAACATACTACCCAAGTTTGATTTACGCTTCCCATCGAAACAAGTGGAAATGTACTGTCAAAAACTTTAAACCACTTAATTCTTCCTACAGCATTTTCAACATAAATACGCACGCTGGCAATTTTCTGCGTTTCTAATACTTCATTTGGCAAAAGTTGTTCACCTATCTTGAAAGGAGGTATTACTGAAGTTGCAGCTAATAAATCTTCAATAATAAAGCGCTTGTCGGCTATTACAACGTCCCCAGCTTCAAGTAGGTCCAAAATACCACTAACTTTTCTAATCTCTTTATCCGATATCGAGCCAGTGTACAAATCTGAGACGAACGTAACAGTGCCATCTGGGCGTATACCAATCAAACCTTTCAGGATAGTACGTACGCCCTTTATATTGTGGAGTACATAGCTGACTGACTGACGAGTGATGAAGGCACTTGTACTGGAACTTCTGTGCAATCCAGGATTACCCAAGTGTTGGGGTATATTTCCTTGAACACTGGCGGCATTTTTTCCATTACAACATGTTTTGGAGGCCAAGTTGGGATCGAGCCTAGCACAAAGTACAATAGAGTTAGCCAAGTAATAAAAATGTTGCTTACGGTCCCAATTGAAATGTCAAACAGGGCAGCTAAGTCAGTCTCCATAAACCCTCGCCATAATCTACACATTGTCAAGAATAATTCATTCTTTTGGCTTAAAACTCTTATCAGGTCGACCCTTGGCTTTAAAGCGTACCTCATCAAATGTCCTATGTCCGTGCCAGTATGTCATTTTCTGTGAAAACTGAAACAAATTCGAAAAACAAAATAAAGTTATTAAATGTTTTGAAACCTGTGAAATGTAGCACAAATACATCATTAGATGAAAACTTTTCTATGCAGAATATTTTGCTGCGTTCTCTATCCAACTCTCGTTGTAATAAATTTTCTTTTGTTGCTTCTTACAACATTTGCTGTAATCTTGCAAGTTTGTCATCATCTGATGTTGCGGAATAACTATGCTCAGCTACTTCTGGTGGTGGAACTTAAACCACCTCAGCTGGAATTGTAGGTGGTGTTCTTTTTTTAGGTGATTTTCGTTTTGGCCGAGAGGTTACTGATGCTGATACTGGAAGAAAATTAAAATTTGATGGAATTGATCCTGGTTTCAATCTCGTTTGGGTTTTCAATAATCCCTCTTGTTTAACCATGTCTTCAGCCTTGTAAGAACCACGGACGATGTCCTCTGTAATCCAAGGTATAGTAAAACGGAATCCAGGCATTTGAAGGGACAGCATCACCCATGAACCGTCCAATGGCAAGAGACGCAGTCGTACTACAATTTCTCAAAGCGATCCACCAGGGCCGTCGAGTTTCGTAACCGTCATCATGGATGAAAACGATAACGATTCCCTTGTTGAGGTTGCGGATGGGGCTCAGGCAAAGAGGCTTTTGAAGGCGGGTGCACTGGGGTTATGCCCGGTGCGTGTGGAGCCGCATCGTACCTTAAACAGCAGCAAGGGGGTCGTGACGTGCTTTGATTTGAGGGGTCTCAGCGATGATATCATCCTGGACGAACTCAAGTCACAAGGCGTTACGGCTGTGAAGCGTTTGACGCGAAAAGGTGAGAATGGTGCCCAGCCAACTGACACCTTTTTCCTGACCTTTGATACGCCAGTTGCACCGCAGCACATTACTGCCGGTTACGTGCGGTTGAAGGTCAGGACTTATGTACCGAATCCAATGCGGTGTTTCCGCTGTCAACGCTTCGGCCACACCAGCGGCTCGTGTAAAGGTAAGCCTACCTGTGTTAGCTGTGCTCAGGCAGCCCATGAAGGTGCTGATTGTGCTGGCCCAGAGCAGTGCATCAACTGTGGTGGTCAGCACCAGGCCTCTTCGCGGGACTGCCGTGTTTATTTAGAGGAACGTCGTGTGCAGGAATTGAAGGTGGAGGACGGGCTTTCCTACTCGGAGGCCCGGAAGAAAGCTAAACTATCGGCAGCACCGATGACCAGATCTTTTGCACAGGTGTGCAGTGCGCCATTGCCTGGCCCAGTTAGTGAGACTGCTGATTTAGCGGATTTGCGCGCTGAGCTCAGGTCTTTGACGAGGACGGTAGGCATGCTTGTTACTTTGTTGACCCAGCAACATCCATCTTTGCAGGGTCTTTTGGGTTCTTCGAAACCGGTTGATGCCTTGCCGTCGACATCTGCCTAGCCTGCTACTGTTCCTGTTCCTGTAACTGTTCCCAGGCAGGTTAAAGCTGTAGTTAAGCCTCCTCCCGCCCAGAGTGCACCACAGAAAGTGTTAAAGAAGGCTCCTGCTGGTACATCCTCAGCACCACCCGTGAGGAAGTTGCCACCAGGAGAGAAGGTGAAACAGTCGTCGAACAACCAGCTTGCTGAGGGGTCCATTGCGTCCCCTCCACAATTTGATCCTCCTTTACCCATGGAGCAGGGAGATATTTCCTGTTCCACTTCTCCTGGGATTTCTCCTCCTTCCGAGGACAACTTCGTTCTGGACCTCACTCCGGCTTTTGATTCGGGGGAGGATTCAGATGTTTTCGGGTCGCACAGGGAAGGAGTTGAGGAGGATGGTTCAGTCTTAAGCCCGTCCTAATGCCTGCGCATACCATCGTTCAGTGGAACTGCCAAAGTTATCGGACCCATGCAGAAGAGCTGCGACTGCTTTTGTCGCATTGGCGACCTCTGTGCTGCTGCCTCCAGGAAACTTGCTTTAAGGCGTCAGATAATCCGGTTGTTCGGGGTTATTCTGTCTACCGTCTAGATGCCGACCCTGTGCCACGTGCACATGGTGGTGTTGCTGTGCTGGTTCAACACTCTCAGCCGCATGCCCGTGTGCCTCTGCACACTAGATTTCAGGCGGTAGCAGTTCGAGTTTCTTTCCGTTTGGATATTACTGTCTGTTCGCTTTATTTGCCACCGGATGAGGTCTTTGGGGTTGGTGACCTGGAGGACTTGGTCCGCCAGCTTCCTGCCCCTTTCCTCTTGCTGGGCGACTTTAATAGCCACCATGTTCAGTGGGGAGGACCTCGTACTGATAATAAGGGGAGAATCCTTGAGGAGTGGATGCAGAGGGGGTCCATTTGTGTCTTGAACGATGGTGCCATGACCCACTGCAATCTGGCCACAGGTAATTGGTCAGCGGTGGACTTGGCCTTTTGCTCTCTAGCTGTCCCGGTTCACTTCACTTGGGCTGTCACTGCCGATCTGCATGGGAGCGATCACCTCCCCATTGTGTTGTCCACAACACAGGGGGGTTCTGTTGCTTCCAGGCCAGCCCGGTGGGCGGTGAAACGAGCTAAGTAGTCGGCCTTTGCTGAGGCTGCTGTTTTCCAGCATGCGGTGCAGGACTTTACTGATGTGGATGAACTTTCAACTCATTTCACTGATGTAATCCTCGCTGCTGCTCATGCTTCTGTCCTGCGTACGTCCACACAGCCGAGACGGGTTCCTGTACCGTGGTGGACGCCTGCTTGCGGGCGGGCCGTTCGTGCCCGCAGGCGAGCGTTGCGTGCATTTACGGTTAGCCCAACTACTGACAATTTTGTTGCCTTTTAGCGCTGTCGTGCCCGTGCCAGGGTTGTCATCCGTGAGGCTAGGCGTGCTTCGTGGTCGGCTTATGTTTTCTTCGATCGCGCGCTCCACGCCTTCTCAGCAGGTGTGGAGAAAGGTGCGCCACATCTCGGGGAGGACCGTGCCTTCCCCGGTATCGCAGCTGAGGGCGGCAAACGCCATGGTTTCATCTGTGCCGGATATCGCCGATTGTCTTGCGTCTGCTTTTGCGCGGGTCTCGAGTGATGATCATTATCATCCTTGTTTCCTTGGGATTAAGCGTAAGGATGAGGCTCGCTCTCTTGACTTTCGCTCCGACGCACTGGAGAAGTACAATTTGCCGTTCACCAGGCAGGAATTTGTTTCACCTTTGTCCAAGTCGCATGACTCCGCCCCAGGCCCTGATGATGTTCATTATCAGCTGTTGAAACATCTGCCTCTTGCCTCCCAGCAGTTCTTGCTGGAAATGTTCAACCGTGTGTGGGCGGAGGGCTCTATTCCAGCTGTGTGGAGGGCAGCGGTGGTCATCCCGATTGTGAAACCGGGCAAAGACCCTACTTCTCCTTCCAGTTATCGCCCAATCGCTCTGACTAGCTGTGTCTGTAAACTTATGGAACGGATGGTCAGTGAGCGGTTGGTCTGGGTGTTGGAATCACAGGGATTCTTATCTGCGTCCCAGTGTGGCTTTCGACGGTTTCGGTCAACTATCGATCATCTTGTTGCCCTTGAATCAGATGTGAGGGAGGCTTTTCGCCTGCGTCAACATCTCGTTCAAGTTTTCTTTGACTTGGAGAAGGCTTATGATACGACCTGGCGTTATGGGATTCTCCGTAATCTCTATGACTGTGGCTTGAGGGGACGGATGCCACTATTCCTTTCCGCTTACCTCTCCGGCCGTTCTTTTCGCGTTCGTGTCGGGGCGACTCTTTCCCGCCCGTTTGTCTTGGAGAATGGTGTGCCTCAAGAAGGTGTTCTTAGTGTCATCTTGTTTGCTACTGGGATCAACCCCTTTGCTCGGCAAGCTGCTGTTCCCCAGTCTTTGTTTGTCGATGGCCTGCGCTTTCGGGCGGCTCGCATGCAGACCTGCGAGCGGCAGCTACAGCTGGCAGTTAACAAAGTCCAGACCTGGGCGATCAGTAATGGTTTCCGGTTTTCTCCGGACAAGACTGAGTGCGTCCACTTTTGCCGCCAACGAACAATGTACCCAGATCCTTGCCTGTACTTGGGACAGGCACAAATTCCTGTTGTTCCGCAGGCACGTTTCCTGGGTCTGGTGTTCGATTCCAGGTTATCTTGGCTTCCACACTTGCGTCATCTTAAGGACAAGGCATTGCGGGCGCTTAACATCTTGCGGGTTCTGTCGGGCACTTCATGGGGGTGCCGATCGCGCTGCCATGTTGCGCCTCTACCGAGCCCTTGTCCGCAGCTAACTTGATTATGCGTGCATGGTGTATGATTCGGCTAGTGACTCGACTCTCCAGATGTTGGACACTGTGCATCACAGTGGCCTGCGTGTGGCGACTGGGGCATTTCGAACTTCTCCAGTGGTCAGCCTCTATGCTGAGGCCTCGGAGCCACCTTTGGCCATTCAGTATGCTGTGCGTTTGCGTGCTGTGCAATCCAGTCCTGCTTAGTCCATGGTTTTTGGGCCAGACTTGCGAGTCGGTAGACGCAGGGTGGGTAAGGGTGATTTCCGCGATAGGCTCCAGCAGTCCTGTCAGGAAATAGCCTTTGAAATGCCCTGCGTCTTGAGGCTTGGGGAGATGCCAGTGGCCCCTTGGCTTGTCCCAAGTGATATTTTCATTTTCGCTCTGGCGTCCCTCCCGAAGGGTTCCACTCTACCAGCAAGGTACTTGCAGGAGTTCCGGCGGTTGTGTTCTCAGTATGCCGGTTATCAGCGGCTGTTTACTGATGGGTTGAAGTCGGTCGTTGGCATGGCGTGTGCTTGTGTGTGTAAGGGAGTAACGGTTGGCCATCGCCTTCCATCGGGCTATTCTGTGTTTTCTGCAGAGCTTTTGGCTCTTGGTTTGGCGGTGGAATGGATCCTTGGCCTTCAGGGCACGCATTTCATTATCTTTAGTGATTCCATGAGTGCCCTGGAGTCTTTGGCGAATTACAATCCTCAGAACCCCTTGACACAACGTGTCCAAGCCTTGCTTTCCCGCTTGCCTGGCCAGCGGAAAACCGTGCTTTTCTGCTGGATCCCGGGCCATGTTGGGATTGGTGGAAATGAGCAAGCTGATTCTGCAGCGAAACGGGCCCGTTCTGGCCCTCTCGAAAGGGATCTCAGCCTTGTTCCCTCAGATGCCTTTCCAGCTCTTCGTCTGAGGTTACACGCTTCTTGGCAGACCTTGTGGGACAGACAGGACGGTAATAAGTAACTAGCTATTAAGGGCACTCGGCGTGTCGCCGCAGTCGCCGTGAGGAGGTTGTGTTGGCCCGTTTGCGCATTGGTCACACGCGACTTACTCACTGTTTCCTTTTGCGGGGGGTTGACCCTCCTGAATGTTATTGGTGTCGACGGCTACTTACGGTCCGGCACTTCCTTGTTGATTGTCGCCATCTTGATGGTGTTCGTCATCGTTTCCATCTTCCGCATGACATTGCGCGTCAGTCGGGTGATAAGTCTGTACTCCTGTCCGGCGTTTTTCAATTTTTGCAGGAGGTACAGATGTATGAAAAAATTTAGATTTGGGGTTTGAATAACATCTCTGTAATGTGTGGTGCAGTGGCAACCCGGACTACTGCACTGTGACTGAGGTTGGCGCTAATGACCACGTTGTCGACGCGCCATTAAGCCTCAACCCCCCCCCCCCTAATTCTTTTACTCGTTTTGCTTGCCTTTTGCTCCAAAAATGATTACCTCGGGAGCAACTCCTTATCATACCTGAGCAGCAACAATTGGCAAATGGTTGCTAAATTGTTTTACCATCATTTGATGCCGTCGTCTGTCTCTTGTACAGACACAAACACTTGTTTAATCGTTTTTTTTTTACCATACCAAGGCTCATTCATAAGTGGCTCTCTTGGGTGTTGGGGGGGGGGCACTTTGTAGTGAGTCCTCAGGTAAATGTAAGAGTTACTTCTAGCCAGTCACTCACTATCGCAGTAGCTTGAAGAGTTTTTTGTTAAATCCATACACTTGTTTTTGCCATACCAATGTTCCTAACTCAAGTGGCACCAGGGAGGAGGCAGTTTCTAGTATGCCCTCTGGTAGGAGTTTGATTACCAGTTTTTTTTTGACACCAACTATCTGACTAACTGACACCAGCTTGAAGGAGTGTTGATTTATTTGTCGTTTTTTTTTTTGTACATATAAAGTGATTACACATCGTTACTACAGCCATTAGGCCTATGAAATTAATTGGCATCACCCTGTGTTATCTCGGATAGGAAGCATTTCTGGATCCATGTTTATAGGCACCTTCTGTTTTGTTTTGATGAGTCGCAGCGATGGTTAAAATTTGACTAGACCTTTTAGGTACACACATTACCTTTCTTAATTATAACATTCCCTTCCTATTATACTTAGTTGCTCGTGAAAGTTTGTTGGCTCTCCTGCCAGCCTCGTAGAACGCCTCTTTCGTGCCTGCGCACAGGTCTCCTATAATATATGTATATATA